>CAEGAE010047470.1:0-22617 GCA_903067095.1 Girardinus metallicus
TTTAAAAAAAAAAAAATTTTTTCCTTTTTTCCCCCCTTCCCCCCCGTGCCCCCATATCCTTTTCCCGCAAATACCCCGTCCTGCGCCCCCGCCCCCCCCCCCCCCCCTGCAATGGCCCCGCCCCCCCCCCCCCCCCCCCCAACCGGTCTGACAGTAGCACTGGATGGTGACATTTCCAGTATTCTCAGGTCCAAAACTTGACAGGTATGCATCTGGAAATTCTTCTCTTTTATTGAAATATGAGGATATTTGAGTAAAAAATACTTAAAGCAAGTATTCAAAATAAGTGTGATTTTTTTATGTATAAAAAATGGCTTAATTTCTATAAAAGGCTAGATATATAGTTAGATAGTATATTGCATTAGTTATTTTCTACTTTTCACATGTGCCATTCCTATCTCTATGTAACATTTACTAACTTTGCAGATGTCTCCAAATTCAGTTTTCTTACAGCTTTTTGCTCAAAGTTACTTATTTGAACCTTTAAACTCTCTTGACAAAAATCCTATTACCATCTGAAGACAAATGATTTTGCCGTCACTGCTTGGTCTGATAGATACTTTATTAAACCCATGAAAGAACAGACGCTGTCACAACAGCATCAGAGAAGACATTTAAAACAAGACAAATAATAAAAACATGGCTATGTACGAGTGAGACTCAGTGTTTTGTCTTTTTTAAATTATTTTCAGGATGTTAGAGGAAATTGAGATGCTATCTACTATGGATCTACAATATTTTGTACATTACATCATATTTAATAATATATCGGCATGGTGAAATAAATCAAAACACCTAGTCTTTATAGTGGTACAATATACATTGACCCTGCGAAGAAAAATACCATGCTGATATCTGGTAATCTGACCCTTGACTTCCAACGTAATTTTGCTTGATTCACATCACACTTCACTGCTCTGTTTAGGCTTTCTCCCATTGAAGTGGATTGAATTTTTACCAGGCCGTTTAGCAAACAGAAGTTCGCTGCAGAACTTGTGTCACTGAGCAGAAAATCAATGTTATTGTTGATTTTCAGAATTGTGCTCTGCCTGTGGTTTTATCAATGGCAGCAGAGGAAGTGAACCAAGCGGTCAGTCCGTGTTGATCACACCTCCAGCAGAACGAAAAGCCTCGTTCTGCTGGCTTTTCTCTGATGCTTGTTTACAGAGCAGGCAATTTCCAGTAAGCTTCTTAGCATAAAACTGTTGTATTACACATGTCATGGCCAAACATTAGTGATTGGGTAAAATTTTAAATATCAGAAGGCACGCCTCCAACAAGTAATAGAGCGCTGAGCACATCCACATGTAAAATAGTCAGTTTGAGGGAATTCAAAAAGCTGATGAAAGAAAGAAAAGTGTAACACAGCCTGACAAGTTGGCAGTGATTCAGAGTAGTCAGACCAGGCGTGACCACACCAGTTTCTCAAAGCCTAAATACAAATCAGACATTTTGCTTCCCCACTTCCTGCACACTCTACTTGATGCCTGCCACCATGTGGATCCACCAGTTGGCCTGTACGGTCCAGCCCAGATGTTCACACTCTGCGATCCGCTGGAGGAAATGCTCCTTGGCCTCAGCCTCAGTTTGGTCCTCCTGCAGCGCCTCCCGCAGGTAGCGCATGTCCTCTGCGGCACTCAGCTCTGGGATGCCGGTCAGCAGCATGAGGGAGAACAGAGTGACCAGCAGACGGGAGTGGGAGCGCAGTAAGAGGTAGGCCTGGGTGCAGGTATCCTGATACAAAAAAACATATGGAAAAACATATGGAGAATACAATTAATAGTCAGCTGTAATATCACTTAACTGCAGCTGACAGATTATTTTAGTAATCTATTATTCTAACAATTGATGTAACCGGATAAAAAATTGACACCTCCTGTAAATTTTTCTCGCAACTACTTAAGCTTATTTTACTCAATATTAGAAATTTATAAAAATGCTAGTAAAAAGTAATTCATTTTTTAAATAAGAAAATAAACATTTTATTGCCTAAAACACAGCAACACAGCACTTCTTCAGTGAACGCTTGATGATTTATAGTAAAGGATGCATCTGTTGTTAAAAATACTTCTAACATCAACATTTGAAAAGCTCTTAACATCAACACAATGTATGGCTGCTGGCTATTTTTTTAACTGACTAATCTTTGAATAGTAACAAGTGCTCAATGGGAAATTTTATTTATTTTACAGAATTTGAACCAGGGTAAGCCAAAACTGTTGTTTATTGTTTACAAAGTGTTTTTTGTCTTAAGTACAAAATGTACCATTTTTTGTACGATTTTAGGTTAATTACTGCTCTAAAAATGTTGTTTCAACAATGGGCCATTTGTTAAGTCAGGATACAATAGTTAGCAATTATTTACTAAATAAATTAACGATTATTTTAATAATGGATTAATTGTGACTAATCCGATTAATTGTTTCAGCTCTAATCATTAATTTGCAGATATGTGCACATGAAAATTGAATTTATGGGTAGTATTTAAAATTAATTATTCAATTATTTTAATTAGATGAATAAACTATGTATTGGTACATTTCAATCTTTTTCATATTTCAAATAAAAATGAATTATATTGAACAAAATTTAAATGAAGAAACAAAAACAAATCTTTATTGTTGCTACTCTAAAGGAAGTAAGAGATGACTCCACTTCTGACTTCTTTAAATTCAAACTTTTTTCCAGTCAAAGCTAACACACACAATCACACACAGTGTGAGATCTTCGTACCCTGAACCTCTGAAAATAGAGGCTGTTTCGACTTTTGACCCTGCCCATCACGTATAAGAAGTCGGGTGTGAGGACAAACGGTGCCCGCTCCCTGCTCACTCCAAGAAAGTGCTTCCTGTTACCCAGGATGTGACCAAAGTCGATGTGGAACAAGTTTCCTGTGAGGAGGAAGGACAAAGGAAAATCCGAGTCTGGTTTTATCCATCACAGAGCTTCATTCCTCTCAAGTGTTTTTATTAGTCTATCACTTCTTAAAAATTATTTTAAATGAACATTTAATAAAAAAAAAAATGTTTTTTTTTTTATTATTGCACAAACATCCAACAGAACATGCTGCTTACCTTGGTCTGTGATCATGATGTTGTCGTTGTGTCTGTCTCCTATCCCCAGGACGTAGGTGGCCACGCAGTATCCTGCACAGGACTTCACAAACCTCTCCACTGTCTTATAGTGCTGCAGTCACAAAAAGAACAGCAGTCTGAGAGTAGGTGAAGCAGCAGGCCCTCTGATCTTTTTCAATTCTTTTCTGGTAACAAATTCAATTTCTATATGATGATTGTTTAGGAGTTAAATTAAATAGGTATCTGCAAAATCTAATCCTCTAGCGCCGACGACAGCAAACTATGCAATCCTAGGAGCCATTTATGCCTTTAGTCTAGCAAAGTATGATTGGTTTAGAGGCACAAGTATTACTTGACCTTTTTCTTAATTAATTTATTTTTAAAAAGACAACTTAATGATATTTTGGTACATATCTACTTTGTGATTTTTTTCTAAAAATAACCCAGTTATATTTCAGTTTTTAGGTATTAAAGCAAAGGAAAAAAAATAATTAATAAGCATTTCTTATTAAATTAATGTTGGAGAGCCTTTGTGTTGAAAGAGCCACTTGTGGCTCCAGAGCATCCCTGGCATTATTCAGTATTCTAAAGCTCAGCTGGCTCTCATGGATTGCAAGGCCATGTTATAAAAGAAGCCATTCATAAATTAATTGGATGATAAAATTAAGTTCAGATGTTTGCATACTACGGAGAAAATGACAAATTGTGGACACAAATGGTTCTTCCAAACGGACTGTAAGAAACATCTTTTAGCTGAAAAGAGAATTGAAGACAATAAAGTTGAAGATTTGGAAAAGGCCTGTGTTGGATTGGACAGATGGACCAAAAGGTCACATTTTATATAATAATATCATCAAGGACAATAATTGACTGACTTGAAATTGCACATAATTATTTTTTTGAAGATTTCATCCATGGATCTGCACTTAATATTTGGAGTAAGAGTGGAGACTCAAAAATTACCTGTTTGTTTTCAGAACCTTGCAAAAGTATTCACATCCCTTGAAATTTCACTGTTCTATACATTTCATTATATTTTTACGTAATAGATCTATACAAAGAAGATTATTGGTATTAATTAGAAGACAAATAATGCACGGATTTAGACTTGTTTTATTTTACAAATAAAAATCTGAAAAGTGTGTCTGAGTCTACCGAACTCGGAAACGCCCTTAGTTTTCTAATTTTGCACTACTTTAGTCGATTTAAACCTAAGCCAGGTTTTACTTAGTAGAAAATGTTTTGATTGTATCAGCAACAAAAAGTTTCACTATGCTTTCAAATCTGTAGTGATAAATGCTTCTGCTTCTGTTTCACTCACTATTTCCTGGAGTGGACACTTGGACTTGAGCCACTCAAACAGAGCATCGTTCCTGAAGGCTGCAGTCGTTCCGCCGTGGCTTCTCTGCACTGCAGCAATGGTCGCTGCATTCCTCACTATTTCAATCATCCCTTTGGAAAGAAATGATTTAGAAACACTTTGAAAAAAATCAATGTGTGTCGAATAAATACTGAATTTAAAAATAAGAATTCCTTTTCATCTGGAAACCTTGGGAAAGAAAGCTGCCTTTGAATGGACGTAACTTGACTGACTTGTTTGTTAGGTGTATTTCATTCTGTTCTGACCATGAGTTGGACAGCAATTTTAATCTTACTTCTCTCTCCTTAAATAAGCAGTCAACATTCCTGTGTGCCTCAGAGAGTAACAGCAAGCATTCCTTTAAAATAGAATTGTCTAAGCATAAAGAAACATACCTATGTTGTGTCCTGTGGAGATGCATCCATATGGAATCAGGTTAAGGTCCAGAGATTGTTCCTGCCAGATGGACTCCATTACCACCAAGGTCTAAACACGCAGGCAAACAAACCCACAATAATTCTTTCAAATGTAAAACAATATTCTTTAAGAAAACAAAAGTAGCAGATGATCTGTGTGACCTGGATGACCAGCATGTCCTGTCGGAGGTCATCTCCCTCCTTGAAGATAATCCCGACGGGTGTGCTGGAGGTGGGCGATGGCATTGGTGAGAACTCCAACCACAGAGGCTTCTTCTTTGAGGCCATCACTTTACATTTGTCCAGCTGCAGCAGAAAGATTCAGAAAAATCCAATTAGTTTTTTTCTTTGGGCTCCAGTTTAGGATCTGCTTCATTTCAACCACTGTAAGATGCCTCTACCAGCCAAGTTCTTAACCCATAAATCCAGAGATCTTCTCTGAAGGGTGATTTGAAATTTTAAAATGTTGATTCCTTTACTAAGCAACTTATTAGTTGTTTGGCTTCATTTGTTCATTTTTTTGTCTTTATGTCCTTTTACAAAGGTTTGCCTGAATATTAAGGTTTGACTAAAACTCAGATTATCAGAAATATCCAAGGAGCGTAGTGGAGAACTGAAGAGAGGAATTCTGGATTTACACAACTTGGAAAAGATATTTACAGCTAATTTCTAAACAACAGCTCTATATCATACAAGTCACCACTTTACCATGATCTGGTTGAAGACCCAAACTCTCAATCCTTTAATACAGTCCAGAGATGTTTGGTTTTTGATTTATTGTGTTAATATTTAAAATATTTCCTTGTTGTTTATTTATATCAGTGTAAATATTACCATGTTCTATTCAGTTCCCTGCATTGATTATTGTTCAAAAGGTCCAAAATGGAAAAATTTCAATTCAATTCAAATTTGTCCCAGAGGGGCAAGTTCAGTCACTTTCACACAATTCAGACCTGATACTGGCCACATATACTGGGTAAAACTGGGCTGTTAAGACTGATTATTATGCAAAAGTCAAAAACTAAAACCACAGGACTAAAACTTGTTTAATCAGCATGTCATGTGAGCCATGCGCGCCTCATTTTCGAACACAAAGAAACCAACTGTAACGAGACCTACCAGAATCGTTCCCACTTTTATGCGGGGGTCAAAGGGCAACAGGAATTCATTTGGCAGATTACTGCTTCTGAGGAGCTCCTGCAGCTTGAGTGGAGCTGAGAAAAAGCAACAACACAGATTCATTTAAGAAAAAACCCTTAATGTTGAAACATTCATCAGCCTGTTAGTATACGCTCGACACATGCTGAAAATCTGTGGTGTGAAAACTCTTTTTTTCTTTCTGTAGACATCTGGATGAAAGGCTCTCCTCACAAACTCTTTTTTCTAAGAGCGTGGTATTAAATCTAACACTAGATCGACTAAGGTCCCATTATTCTCATTCAGTTTTTTGCTTCCAGTATAAAACCTTATGTTATATATTGTAATTTTATTGATATTTTATGGGATCAACACATGTATCCAACACAATGCAGTGTGTAGTTGTCAAGTAGATGAAAATTAGGGAAATAATAACCAAATCTTTTACAAATATTCTATCCATCTATTGTGTCTACCTGCCGATCCGTGCTGGACAGGTTGGCAATCTTAACTGTTGTCTCCAACGCCTCTTAATAGAACAATCAACTACCCTCAGATGTCTTTGAATTAGTAATAGTGTCCTTAGTGTCGTCATGGATGCAATTTTTTTTAGCAGTAAGAAAACTAGCTGTTCTCTGAAGGCCTCTGAGATTTGTTTAGAGAACATTAGAGAACTAACAGCATCAAGAGCAAAGAACACAACAGACAAGTTAGAGAAAGCTGTGCTGAGGTTTAAAGCAGGATTGAATTATGCTTTGGACGTCACACAGATGTTCAAAACATCTGTGTGATGTATTAGTAGCTCAGGGAGGAGATTGATCTTTTCACATGGCAAATGTCTCATAACATACTGTCACAGCATGGTGACAGTTTTAACAAACGGGTAAAAAAAACAAAGCAAAATTGTTTTAATCAAAGTTACATACTGCTCCTTTAACAGGAAAATAAAGAAATTTGGGGCTGCCTTTGAAACACTGCTCATGTCGAGCTGTTTGTGTCAAACTGCACATCATGTTTTAATATGGTAAAACATCACATGTTTTACCATATTATCCTCATGGTAAAACAAGTTGATAATAACTCATTGGAAGATGGATGGGACAAGACAATGTTGGAAGAAACCCCGTTAGAGGTTGCTTATTCATATGGGTAGCGCTACAAATGGTACAAGTTTCAGTCACTAAATGTGCAAAACTCGTAGAGACTTCCATTGAGACACTTTTCAGATTTTTATACGTTTAAAACGTTGCGCTTTTTTCAGTTTCAATTTATACTTTGTTACTCTCACATAAAAATCACAAAATGTGGTAAGATTAATGCTGCTACGAGTCAAAATATTAACTTCAACAAATACAGATACTGTACTTCTTCAGAAAACTCCTAAAACTATTGCCTTATGATTTAAAGTTTGAGATGCTTTTCTGAGAATTCACACACTGTATTTATCGTAAAGGTCAGGTTAGCAAAGAGGCATAAAAGCTTTCAGACACCACAAGAAATATTCACATAATTGGATCTCCAACCTGAGGAAGGAAGATCTGTTTTGTCTGGGTATAATCTCTTGATAATCATCGCGACTTCCTGCAGGGCCTCCACAGCCTGCACCTGCTGGGTGAAGCTGTTGATCATGGCCTGGCCGCATCCCAGCAGGTAGGCCTCCAGAATCACTGCCATGCGTTGGCGGAAGTATGGGCACCCTGCAACCTCACTGCGCACATACCAGAAGAAGAAGTGGCCGATTCTCTTGCTCTGGAGAGAAAGACAAAAAGCAAGATCCTCAGAGAAACAGTTGTGTATGTCAAAATTTTCAATGCTGATGTATTTAGGGGTGGTGGCAGAAATATGGTTTTGTTATTTCCTATGCTCTTATGTAAACACGTGTGAACAAATCAAGGCAGGTATGTTTCTGATGAAGAAATAACATAACATAAAGTAAAGCTCAAAAGAGTTGATTTTACACAATTCTTCCCCTTGAAGACGCTGTTACTTACCATTTCTCACTTTACAAATGATTGCAGTTAGGTCCAGAGTTTCATTTATTCCTTTTAATTCTTTTCATTTACACAGTAAAAATGCTCATAAAAAACATTCAATGAGAAAACACCGCTTCCTCCATTAGCCACGTGAAAACACCATGTGATTAACTGAGCTGGTGTCTACATGTCATAATCAATTTCATCATTCCGAGAAAGCACACGCAATACCCAGAAATTCTATTTTGACAAAACAAGCGTTAATCATCGTCTATCTCGAAAGTTGACATTCTTGGATAAGTGTACCTAATTTAAGTAATTTGCAGCACACAAAGCAAGAAAGAAGAAAAACAATTCTAACCTGGCAAATGTTCAAAAATAAACATCGTGAAGGCTTTATGATAAAGAAATCCATGTTCAGGTAATTGCTTTTGTACATCAGTATATCCTTGCCATGTAAACGACAACACCATGATTTATACTTTAATGAGAATGCATATAATGTAAACATTTTCAGATAGTGTGGTAATTGTTATACGGTATAAATATAAATTCACCTGCTGTGCCAGAAAACTACATAGCTCAGATTATGTCTGTTTCTTTTTCTCATTTAAACCTCACAACAGAAATTAACTGATCAAAATCTTGACTAAGCTTCTGATAATGGGAAAATCTCATGGAAAATAAATATTTTTTCAGCATACAGTCATTATAAAAACAAAGGGGTCTAATTAGGTTCAAGAGTGTAAGTAGGACATCAGCAGGACCACATCTATGAATAGAAGAGCGTTCGGCAGCTTGCTGCTCTGGAACAGAAGCATGTGTTAACAGAATGTCAAGAAGGCAATTACTAAACGATGACTTTAGAAAAGAAATTATGTCCATTAGTCTGGTAAGGCCATCAAAGCCGTTCAAGTTCTGTTACATAAAAAGATTCTATAGTGAATAATTTTTCTCTTTTCTTGTGAGAAAGAATTTTAATAAGGACAGAACATTTAAGACAACTGCTCATCTTTATTGAAGTGCCTCTCAGATTTACCCCAAGGTCAGCCACTGACATGCATAGGAATGAAAAAGAAAACAGAACTCCATCTCACATTCTACATGGCTTATTCTACGTTTTAAAAATTGCAGTTTATGGCAGTCCATTTAGAAAACATCTGACCATCAGCTTTTCTCACACCTGATAGTCCATGAGACTCAGTTTGATTGGAGACCAAAATTGCAACATTTATTACATTTTCAGCTGGTGTGGGCCACTTTCACACTGCACTGTGCCAGATAATCCAAACCCTTTGAAAAACCTGTTCAGCCTGTGGTTCACTGCACCAAGAACTACTGGAGGAAACAACATGAAAGCCTTGAAAGAAGTGGTTGAGCACGACATGTAAACAACAATGGAGTGGTGTCAGATTTTAACAGTTGTAGAATTTCATTTTTGTATTTGGTGAAAGACCATGAGCCATTTCTCCCTTTATCATTACACTGGCGTGTTTGGTTTGGTTATATTTGCCCAGAATGTTCTGCTGTTCGTTTTTTCTGCTTTTGGAGGAATCTCAGGTCTGCTTGCCATTTACATTTGCATTCGCATGCACATTCACACCTCCCAAAATTAGTTGGGCTTTCCAGGCAAACAAACTGGAATTTGATTAAAGCTGGTGTGAATGCAGCCATCTTTAAAATAAGGTCGCTGTTAGCAAAAAACAATCTTGGCTAAGAGAAATAAAGGTGTTAAAACATAGTCTTTATCTAATAAATCTAAGAAATGTGTTTAACTTGATGACGGAGTTACTGAAATAAATTAATTTTTCAATAATATTTTGATTCTTATTGAATGAGTCTATATAGTCAGGTGCACTAAGTTCGGAAATTACAGTAATATTGATGAAAGCGGAAGGTCATGTGTTTGACAGATGATTTCATGTAAAATGATGTCATTAACAAGGCAATGATACAAAACATAATGGAAAATCCTCAACAGAGAAGCTAAACACAGAACCAAGGTGTCACAATGGTTCAGTTGAAGCATAGACCAAAAAACTAAAGAAGATTAAGCCAAAATGTATTTTTGCCCACCACATACTTTAACTGAATATTTAACTGAGTAAACAGAAAACAATTCAAAGGTGCAGCAGCAATAAATCACAAACTGTTGCACAGTATCATTTGATATATCAAGTGAAATGAGAAGTCACATGACTCACCTGCAGAGCTCTTTGAATAAGATACCGAGCAAGAAAACTGTCGTGGTAAGGCTCCACTTTCAGGGTCTGCAAATACAGAAAGGTTTTGGTCACTTCCTGGTTGTCATTCAGTAGATTTCAATCTGAAGAGAGCAAAGAACTGTGTTTCCATAAATGTAACTCTGTATTTTTCACATGAAGGTCACAAACATACCTGCACCAGCTGTAGTAAATATTTGAGCACGTCGTCATTGGGTAGACTCTCCAGTCTCTTTACTGCTAGTTTCCTGACAATCTCATCTGGGAAATCCATACTTAGCAGCTCTAGCGCCACATGTACATCCAGTTCCCCAGGATCCCAGAGTCCCAGTAGCCAGTGCACGTCCTCCACCACCCTGCGATCCAACCAGTTAATATTACGCAAGAAGTGGGGAAGGTTGGAGCCATACTGGACACTCTCTTCCCGAAACCTCTTGAGGTAATCCCTCTTGGTGTTAAAGACAGGTGATGGGGACCTCAGAGTTACCCTGTCAGTCTTTGGAGACAGAAGAAATTTCCCATGTGGAGAAAGAGAATCGGTGATGGACGAAGTGCACTGGGTTGAGGAAGTAGATTTGTCAGGGAAAAGGTCAGATGTTGGACTGCCAGACCCGTCATTGTGGCTGAAGGTGTTTGGGAGAACCACAGGGAAGCTGTAGCGGTCTAGAAGGAAGCTGATGGCCATGGATTCATCTATATGTGGGTTTGTAGCAGAGGACAACTTATCGGCTTGGTAGGTGATGGCTCCGTCCTCCAGGTCAGGATAGGACCACATGTGCAGGGTGTAGGGACCCTGACTCAGGACAGACCTGTAGGAATGAACAATCACATCAAAATTCAGTAGTTTTTTTTATAAACTGTGCTGTTCACATCCATTTAAGTACGTTTGGACAACAAAAAAACATTTAGTATAAATTCTCATTGAAAATCAGAATTTCACATCCCTGCTCATTCTGGGTGGTGTCAATGTATTTCCAGTCTTACAAGAATATAAAGTTGCTCCACTTTCTCAGTCTTCCTGGGGTTCTCCTATAAGCTGGACAAGCTTTTGCCAAGAGGTATCCTGATCATAAGCCCAAACCAGCTCAGTTGATTCTTTTTAATGTAAAAGACTGAATCTACTCCAGGCTGTAATGTGATTATGGAACTCCTCTCACCCCATCTCTAAACCTGAAGTAGTCATCTTAACAAGCGTGCTTATTTCAGCTGCTTTTCCAGGATCTTATTCTTTTGATTTTGAAATTTACTTCAAGCAACTGCCAAGTTTATACATTTTTTACAAAAAATATCCGTTTGTCATGTTATTACTGTAAACAGAACAGGATAATGTCGCTTTGAATTAAATAGTGAAGAACATAATCTTTACGTCCTTTTAAATGACACTGGTGACCTGTCCAGGGTGTCCCCGGCCTCTCACCCATTGACCACTGGAGATGGGGACCAGCACCCGTCACGACCCTGAAAGGATTAGTGTGCGTGTATGTGTGTGCATATGAATGTATGTATGCATGTGCATATCTATGTATGTATCCCTATTAAACTGATGTTTATGGAACCTTGTTAAATCAGGACAGTTTTGAGGACAAGATAGTGTCCATCTGGATACCATCAAGGTGTACAGCCGAGTGTATGCCTCCTTAGATAAGTAACATTTATCACTGTGTCTTTTAATGGTCAAAGTAAGAACACCACCATTGTTGAATATATAAAATCTTCTCTAATATTCTGTATTTGATTTTGTGCATGTCTTCTCCATGAATTAAACCTTCTCATAAATGAGTCACTCACTTGTTTAGCTGGTTAAACAAGTCAATTGCTTAAGAGGATAAAATATTGCTTTAGAGCAGGAGATCAAGAGTATAATCCTGAAATCTTTTTTACAGTTTATGCTGTCTCTAAAATATGTCGAGTTTAACATTCTTTACAGTTTACAGTTGGGCTCAGCTTCATTTAAACAGACTACATGCCACTCTGTTGGTTCACTTGCTTCATTGTTTTGATTAGAAAAGTATTATAGCCCCACATTTCCCAGACTAATATAATACAGCCATGCACAATGTGTTCAGAGTTCTCGTTATTTACAATTTAGACACTAGATTAGAACCTCTATAGAAAGTACACTTTTTTCCTGCTGTCTTTATCATAATAAGGAAGGTGAAATCTTAAGAGGTTTCCAACAAATACACTGAAAAGCTGTAGCAGGGCTAATTTAAATAGAATCTACATAGATTAACATAGTAAATCAAGTCTGTGATTCCACAATGTTATGCCCTGAAGTGACATTTTAATAAGAAGATACTGCATGCTTTAATACCTACAGAGTCTTTATCACAAATTGTAAAACTTGCAACAGTTTTGATGTTAGTGAGTTGCAACATGCAAGTCCAAACTGACAAGGAAAAGAACACTGATGGTGGCAAGCTACTAGAGAGTACTCACAGAGGCAAGGCTGCCGTACTCAGGCTACACCAAGACTTATGACCACCACCAGCAGGCAGGGCGAGTGAAGTGTTTTCACAGAGGCAGACGGAGACAGGAGACAGGAGTGCCTTTGCGGCGCAAACTCCTACCACCACTGTCACCATCGTGCAGCGTTTTAATGCAAAATCCAGGAAAATCTAAAGATTTATTAAGAGAAATACAATATAATGCTAAAGTTGGGGTCTACACAACTGAATTAACTCTAAAAGTTAACTAAAGTTCTAAACAGGTTCTAAAACTCACCGGTGATCTATGAGAAGGAGGTTGACAAAGTAAAGGATCTTTGTCTTTCCTTTCTGAGTGACTGAAACCTTGGGGTCTCTGGATGATCCTGGCTTTGGGTCCTTGGTTGTTGGAGAGACGTCGCCATCACAGGCATTAATGGTAAAGCTCAGCTTGACACCACGAGGCAGGTCCCGGAGGAGAATGTCAAATTCCAGCCACTCATTCCAAAGTACTTCATCTCCAAAGAGCTTGGGAAGAGAGGATACTGAGCAGAGGACTTTGCCGCCATAAAGTATGGAAGCTTCAACATAGACTGACTGAGGGGGCTTGTTTGGCAGTTGTGGAATATCAAAGCCAAGCAGTTTCACTCTGAACTTTCTGTTGCAGTCCCACAAAGAAATCATGAAGATGTCATCCAGATCTTTGCCTAGGAGACGAAGATCATCATGGGAGCTGAACTGACCACTGAAACCATCAACAAGTGGCCAGTCTACAAATTTGACAGTATCTGCAGCAAGTTGTGAGACAGGAACAACAGAAAGGTGGAGATCCTGATTGGCTTTCAAACACCGTCGAACCCAGAGGAAATCACAAAGACTGTTTTCACCAGACAAGAACTCCTCTCTCCCTGGGACCTTCAAAACCAACTCTTCAGAAGTGTTATATTCGACCCCTTGATCTGCCATAACCCTTCTAAACACCTCAAAAAGAACATCTGGAGTTGCCTTCAAATCAACCTGTATGCTGAAGCTGATCTTGCTCATGTAGTGGAGGGTGAGACAAAGCTTCCTGTTTAGCCATTCTTCCAGCTCATTAGGAATGGGTGCCTTGGTAACCCAGGGCTCTGTGGCATACAGAACCTCATCCCGATTCCTCAGCTCCAGCCTTCGTGGAGATGCTAGCTTCCTGCGAGTGAATGTAAGTTCACCAAGTCTGTCTGACGCCTCATTGTCCAAGTCATGTCCAATCAAGTAAGTCAAACACTCCTGTTGACTTTTCTTTTGTTCTGAATCACCAGCAACCAGAGGCTTTGCTACTATGTGCGCCACTAGACACGGAGAATCATCATATGACCATGGAATATCTAATGTCCGGATGATCTGACAGTCATCATGGGCTTCATACCAGTCGTTCCCTCTGGCATACAACAGGATGTATTTCTCAGGATCCAATATCGCAAATGGATCAGGATGGCAGTTTTGTTCTTGTGCCTGAAAAGATGGAGACAGACATTTCAACACTGTTCATAACACAACGCCAGATGTAAGTAGCCAAAAACCATACTCAAGTAATAGTGGCACTTCTTAAAGTCATGTTTACTCAAGTAAAAGCAAAAAGTAGGTGTTCGCGAAATTACACAAGTAAGTAATAAAGTATTTCATAAAAAGTCTCAAAAATCAGCCACAACAGTGAATATACCTTCATGCAGATGCGTAGCCTCAACTGGCTGATGCTGCACTGCGCAGGGAGGATGACGGTCACAGACTCATAATCCCTGTTTATACTGTTGTCTTCATCAGGCCTAAACTCACAAATAAACTTCAGGTTGTTCTCTGAGCCACCCTGAGTTCTCACTTCAGTTGGGGAGCCCACACAATGTGGAGGAACCGTCCGATTTGGAAAGACTGCTGTAGCCATTGTTATATTAGAAAAACCTGAGCAGAAACAAAAAGATATTCAAGGGTTAAAGTTGATAACAAAAGTTTTTAAAATGTTGAAAATTGCATAGCAAGAAGAAAGCATAGCAATAAGATTCTAACCTCACAAAAGCTGGTGCTGCGTCCATGAGAGGTTCCACCTGTATGTGAGTGAGAGACTGTCTTCCTCTTTTTGTTGCTGCTTTTGAAGTTCCTCATTCCTCTGCACAAAGATACTTACTGATAATCATTTACTGACAAAATACAGCCAACTTCCTTCTTCTCCTTTAACAATTAAAGCAAAGACTATGTCATTTTGACGGCTATTGATGCAGAACAGACATAATGAACACTGCTGGACAGTTGGCAAAAAGCGGAAAATCTAAACTTCTGCAATTCAGCTTTAAATGACACATGTAAACAGAACAGCAGTCCTCCAAGATTTACTGGAATAGTAGAAAAACCTGTTTAAGCTGTTTGGCTCAGTATTTTGTGCAGGTGTGATCTAATGGAATGTAGCTACACTTATGCTTCATTCGTTTTGTTATTTTTAGTTTCATACATATGTTTGACTTTTTTTCATTTCTAACAGACAATAACTCTGAGCATACAACATCACCCTCAACCATTCACAACACTGAGCAGATGATCACCAAGTCAGAGATAAACAACAAAGACAGAGCAGGTTAGGCGTTTAAGTAAATCTAAACATCCTGTTCCGCCATCTTCAAACTTCCTTAACCAATGACTCCAGTTTAGTATGAGGTGGCTGCAGGGCTGTAGAGGTGCCCATTAATATGTGTTTATTAATATTTAAGGTGAGTTTGTTTACAAATTCCATGAATGAGGTCCACATTTCCTAAAACCCCTCAACCTCACAAGGTAGCACCAGAGACTGGGACATTTCATTTATCCACTAATTAGAGTTTCGTCCCTGAACACATTTCCCAGTTTAGAGCCATTGCACATTTAGCTCGTAACAAACAGTGATTGGTTAGTGTTTTTTTTTTTTCTTTTTTATGTATTTTTAATTCCTGATGAAACTGATTCATCTTATTATCTGTAGTAGCCCTAGAGGCAATTCTTATTTGAGAAAAGCTATTTTTGGGCTCCATATATTATGATGAATAATTTTTATTTATGAAGATATTTAGAATCGTGTATGGTGTGTTATGGAAGAGGGCTGAGGGGTCAAATTGCCTGAGTAAAGACTTGTTGAAGCGTTGTGCCTAAAGATGGTAGCTTGGCAACAGAACCATTAGCTCAGCTTAACTTATAACTGCAGAAATAGAAATTATACTCTCAGTGTTTCTGAATAGGAGAACAGATTACTTATACCTGGAAACGCACCTGCACTTGCAGACAACAAGTCAGAGCTTGGATGACTGTTTCCCTGGCAGTCATCCAGGGAAACAGTCCCTGGATGACTGTTTCCAGGGAAACAGTCATATGTATGCATACATGATGCATACATATGACTGATGTATGCATGATGTATGCATGATGCATATATCATGCATACATCATGTATGCATGATGTATGCATGATGGATACATCATGCATACATCATGTATGCATCATGCATACATACATGATGTATGCATGATGTATGCATGATGGATACATCATGCATACATCATGTATGCATGCATACATCATGTTTGCATACATTATGCAAACATGATGTATGCATAATGTTTGATGTATTATGCATACATCAAACATAATAGTTTGATGTATGCATAATCACAATAAAACACTTTGACCTTTTTGAATTCTGCACCCACAAATTAACCAAAATATGAAAAAGCTAACTACTATGACTAATAAAAACTAAACAATATCTAACTAGCATTCAGCTTCTATGCTCCACAAATCTGGATCAAACTCCCAGAAAACTGCAAAACAGATGAAACACTGAGTGCCTTTAAGTCTCTACTAAAGACCCACCTGTTTAGAGTTGCTTTTGAAAAACAATCAATGAAACATTAATCAACATTGATGCAGATCATTGTGTAATGATGGCACTTGACAATTGTTGACTGTGTGTTCTACAATTTTGTATTTTTTGTGTGTCTTTTTTTATGATGTACAGCACTTTGAACTGCCTTGTTGCTGAAATGTGCTATACACAAACTTGACCGATTGCTTCATTGATTGACTGATAAAAACTAGGAAACACAAAACTAATTAAAACCAATTGAATTAGACAAACAACATGTCACTGTAAAAAACTAAACTATAATAAAAAACCCAGAACTATTACAACCCCAGACTGCTCCTGCATAACCAAAGCTGCCTTTGCTGAACAATTCATTTATTCTATGTAGGAAGTCTATGAGAAGCTTGAATAGTTTTACTTCAAATTGACAGCATCATTGCACAGTTATGGCCTTGAGTGACCAACTCCTTCTGCGGCGTGCTCACCCAGTCCACTCCGCAAAAATGATCATTCCACTGTTACACAGAGGGATCCACAGGAAGGAATCTATTAACTAGAACTGCATTCAGGAGGTAAAATACTTATTGTCTGTATTGAAAAGTGTGACTGTACCTGGTAAGTGTGATGTGACACACAGGAAAATAATCTATTGTGTGTCATGTGAACTGAAAAGAAAAAAAAAACTAAAAGATCATTATTCCTACTTCACTGACATTATGCATGATCAAACTATGTGGATTGGAACCACAATAACCTCAGCTTAATGAGAGAACATGTTTCATTGAGGATCGAGTCTCATTAAGCTGGTGCTGAGCCTCCTTAAGTCTAATTTAGAATCTGATTAGCTATATTCATATGCATGAATACACTTCACACTTGTGAAGAAATCATCTGAAAAGTTTCTAATTTGTAAGGATTTGTGAGTGCTTGATCAGTTTACTGATATGTATATCTGAAAAAAAAAAATAAAGCATTCACTGGAATAAGAAACAGGTAACCTGATGGATCTAAACGCAGGGAGACTGAGTTGGTGCAAAGAGTCCAGCCTCGCAATGGAAGCCTGGTAGGGCCCTCGTCTTCGTCTATTCTGTCTGAAGTGGTCTTTACTGTCAGTTGCTATCAGTGTGAGAGTTTTTGCCGTTGCTTGCCTGTGCTGCCTGGAAAACTGTAACCAGTTGCTACCAGCGTCTGATCTCCTTATCTCTGCTCACCTCTGCTGCCTGGATTTGTGTGTTATTTTTCATTAAACCATTATTTCTTTCTCTGAAACTTGGGTCCACCGCATCTACCTCACCACTCCAACCGCACAATTCTTGAAAAACTGATTGGCACACCAGAAAAATACACGTACAGCTTTTCTTGGGACATTCAACTAGGAGGAGGTTGTGGCCAGGTATCTGACTTGCTGGAGATCAAATTAAAGTGAGAAATCGTTCAGCAATCTTTGCAATTATAGAGGTAAATAATTGGAAGCCATTAGGTGACGGCATACCTGCCTTTGTGTCTTTTATTTCGATGTGGCTATATAAGGTATGAGCGGTGAGGCACTGACTTAATCATAATCAGATAAACAAATGTAAACCACCTGCATGTTTACATAAGGAAATTTCGCGCATGCGGACAAGGCTGGAAGGCAAAAAGACTATTCTTTTACAGGCCATTCATAGCCGCGCTGGCGCGGTATAATAATTCCGTTAACTAAATGAACCTTGGAAATTTAGGTATAATTAATGTCGTGCTGTGCTCCACAGCAAAGAAGAAAAAAACCATTGAAGTCCAACTCAAACCACGTCTTTCTCGCTCTCTGCATTGACCAGGTTACGCGCAGACTCGTTGCCATAGCAACCACCCCCCCCACCCCCTAAAAAAGAAAAAAAAACACTCCAATATTTCCCACACAAAGAGCAGAACATTCAGTCTTTTGCAGTAGTATGCTTTTAGGGTTAATCATTTTTAATAAATGATTGCTGTGACAGAAGGAGAACACTATAAATATATCGCTGCACTTGACTTTACTGTATGGCTAGCTCGATGTTACTGTCTCTTACTCTGCAGTTGTGGAGTCACAATGTCTGGGAACTTGAGCGCCCCCTGCCATGAGGCAAGAGAACTGCCTTCCTCACCTTGAATCTGTTCTCTGCTGTTTCTGATCGCTCCTCAGCACACGAAACACGTCACACACACAGTTGGTGACAAAAAACACTGTACATTATATACATAAGCTAAATTATGGAAAATCAGTTCATACATTAAATGTTTTTTAGCCGTTTTATTGGCGACGTACAGACAGGAGGAGCTTGCTCTCATAGAATGGCAACCAGTGCAGTTAGAGAGAGGTTGCGCAATCCCAGGTGAAGCTCAGCTCGCTGCTGCCTCACCGGCTTCGCTTCCAAGCAGAAGGGAAAATGCAGAATGGGAAAATGCGAAAATTCAGCGATTTTGAAGAAAAAATAATCAAAATTGGTTGAGCTAAATAAAAAATAAATACTTTACAGTACAAACCACAGGGTGAAAATAGCAAAACAAATTATTTTATCATATTTTTCCATTATGCCTCCCCTGACCGCACGCCACTGGGTATAAGTGTCTTAGGAAGTCAGGGATATCATGAGAAATTTAAAGTTACCTAAGCAGTTCCTGTTCATACTATTATATTAAACTAATAACCCCACTTATTCCACAGGCGTCAAGCACAGCTGCCTGTCAGACCCCTGAGGCCCCAGGAGGAATAGAAGAAAAAAGGCTGGAAAAAACGTTGCCATTATGCTTGTATAATCTCATAAAATCATACAATCGCTGAAAGGATATTAAATCTTTAAAAAATAGTGTATTTCTGTCTCTTTGATTTTTCTCTTCCAGTGGCCACTAAGCAGGTGGGTTTTTGGTCTTAGTTTAAAGGATCTTGATGTTACTGCCGTTTTGCAGTTTTCTGGTAGCTTGTTAGGCATAGAAGCTGAATGCTACTTCTCCATGTTTGGTTCTGGTTCTGGGGATGCAGAGCAGACCAGAACCAGGTTGATTCAGCAACAGCAGATCCTTAATGTATTGTGGTACTAGGCCATTCAGTGACATAAACTTGTAAAATAATTTTAAAGTCCATCATCTGAGATACAATGAGCCAGCGATGTGCCATTTTCCTGGTTTTACTTCAAATTAAAGGCTGTTTGCCTCATGGTTCATGGTGACAATGATATTGTTGATGTTGAAAGACTCCTATTACCCAAGGACAGGATTAACCCTTTGATTAAGCTTGATGATAAATCTTTGCAACCACTTCCAGATATACAAAGGTAATACTGCTGAAATCTTTTGTTTGCTTCAGAAAATCACTTTGTGTGAGTCAGCAATGAGAGTTGTTTTGTGTGTATTTTGGGAACATGGACACATTGATCAGGTAACAGATGTGTATGTCACCTGTGTAATTGAATCAACACTGTACAAAACATGTTGTATTTCAAATCAAGAAGATTTGAAATACAACATATGAACTAAGGACTACATGAAGTTCTATGAAGTTCTCTGCAATTGTTGTATGTTGTAAGGCTTCAATTTATGATTCCAAGGATTTTTAATCCCATGAATTCATGGAATACATCCACAGCTGTTGCCTTGTCACTCCAACATCTGGATAAGACTGACGTCTCCTCTGATGGCTGATAGATGACGAGTGCTAGCACCATGACTGAATTATGAAAATATCTCATGTAACTGTTGAAACTGCTGAAACACAGTTCCTTTAAATCAAGGCTAAAATCACATTTGCTTAGAGTTGTCTGTAATTAATAACTAAAAATGAATTAATTCTGGTGTGGGTCACAACTTTTGATTACTTTTTCTATTCTATTTATCCTGCCAATGTAATGCAATTTTTGTTATTTGTTTAGTTGTTTTTTACATTGTGTTATGCTTTTATGATGTAAAGTAATTTGTACAGTATTGTTCCTGAAATGTGCCACACAAATAACCTTGACCTCTTCCCTCCTTAGTCTCAAAAAAGATGGCAGCCATGGATTCTCATAGAGCTCTGAGATGCAGCTTGTCTATCTGCATTATACGAAGAAATAATTAATGACCATAATGTTTTCCACAAATAAGCCATTTCTTAAGTATTTTAGATTTTATTTTTAATTAAAGCACATATAAACATCCCCAGCAGTGCTAATGCATACATATTTGTAATCAGTTAAAACAACTAAGAAACCATAGAGATTTACATTTGCATAACAGTCATGGTAGTTTGGATACCCATTAATAATAGCTTTACAATATGTGTCACATTTATTTATTTTTTTACACAAAAGTTACATAAATTAAGACAGATCTGTCACAACAACTGTTGATTCCTGGCATGCTTGTAAACAGTTTGGTCACAATTTTACATTCATGGTTTGCATAAAACTATCTTACTTGACTAAAACAACACAGAAGCAACATCACTTGTCATGTGGCACAGTTCCCAAACAGTGTAGAAACGGAACAAATGATGGATTAAATGCTCCACATTTACGTTGTGAACAAAATATTTCAGCACTACTGCACCTTTAAAATGTTGACGTGAAAAGACATGATTTTCAGTCTCTTTGCTTTCCCTGATTTTTAACAGCTCCTGATTACATACTGAACAAAAATGTTTTTTGTATATTGCATACAACAGAGTGGGATATTTATGTCTTCAGCACACTGTGCATCATACTGTTCCTATGCTTTCAAGTCCTTTTAATAAGATGATAATAAAAAGCACACAGATTTACCACTGGGTGTATGGACTATATGATGACTTCATGATGTACACTGCTAATCAGCTGGCTGAAAGAAGGGTACTGCATACAACAAATGTAGCTACT
The DNA here is from genome assembly GCA_903067095.1 of Girardinus metallicus. Lineage (NCBI taxonomy): Eukaryota > Metazoa > Chordata > Actinopteri > Cyprinodontiformes > Poeciliidae > Girardinus > Girardinus metallicus. The sequence goes on from CAEGAE010047470.1 coordinate 21,313, forward strand.
TTGAAAAATTTCTGGTCACATAGAAATATGTAACTAGAAATAAATATGGCCAAAAGGTAGAAATTACGTCAGACTCCGTTTCTGTAAGGCTGTTTTAAAACTCCACTTTGCAAGCTATGCCCATATGTGAGTTAAGCAGCCAACTGCAGGCTCTGCCTGAGCAGATAGCTGGACTAATGAATGTTGTAGTCAGTGGTTATTGGCTGTTAAGAGCAGATGGAGCACAGTAAACAATATCAATAAATAACTATGCAATAATATGTTGCAATATATACAGTCTATATAAAGTTACATGTGCCATACAGTATGAAATCTGTTTTTGCAATAATGGTATGGATATAATTTTAGTTGCAATAATCAACTTTTATTGCAACTAAATTTAGTTATTTTAGATTCAGCATTAATATTATGCCTAATCAGTTAGATCTTTATATCTATTTTTTAAAAATTCATCCACTTTCTTCATATTTTTATTTGGCTAAATACTGAGGTATTTTTAATTCCATGGTGACCCATGGCAAATACTGAAAATCTTACAAGACATGAAACACAATTATGTAAACACAATTACCTGTATTAATTACCTGAAAAAAATCTAAATAATTCATTTTGGCCAGATATAAGTTGTTTAGTATTCCACATAATGTTTGATGCCCCAATTTGAAGAGCCTTAATAGTATCTTTTTAGTATCTTTCATCTATGTATTGTGCCGAGAAGTTAACTCAGTAAACAGTAAGCTAGCATGGGCTAGCTTACCAATAACCCAAATTTTATTGTTTTGGGGATTTTTCTTCCAACCAAGGAAAAAAAAACCTTGGTAAAATATGTATTTAACCTAATTGTTATTGCATAAAACCAATTCAATAATAAATATGTTAAATACATATTTATTTATGATACTTTGTATAAAAATTATAACAATATTCTTTAAATATATAACATGCAAATTACTTTATTTTTAACATAATTTAAGGCACAATTAAAAAATGAGAAACATATTAAATATAATTTTAATTTATATATAACTGACATATATATAATTAATTAAATTGACACCTATAAATAGTTTTAACAGATTTTAATTGAGGTATTATTTGTGTATGCAATAAATTATGCTGCAGCTACGTTTTTATTTTATACATTTAAATTAATATTAAATTAAATATGGAAAAAAAATACTTTATTGTTTGCTGTGCCACTTATTGTCTCTTCACAGTTGTTAGAGTCTGCTTGTCTAACCCGCGTCAGGAAGGTCGGGATGCACAAAGTTCCTGAGTCTCATCAGCCCACGCGGCCGCTCGTGG
>CAEGAE010047473.1:0-45983 GCA_903067095.1 Girardinus metallicus
CCTGCCACTTTTAATTTTCACAGGCTATCAGTCAATCCCTTCTGCGTATGGTGGAAAACAAAAGAGCAACGTGTTGGTTGGTTGGTTGGTTGGTGGGTGGGTTGGTGGATGGGTTTGTTGGTTGGTTGGTTGGTTATTTGGTTGGTGGGTTGATGGGTTGGTTGGTTGGTTGGTTGGTTGGTTGGTTGACATTCCCATAGTTATTTTGCTCCCAGAGGGAATAAAACATGTTATTTTCCAGTCAAATCTTTTTCTCTGTTCTTTAGCTCCATTCTGTCCCGTTTGGATCTGAGCGATGCATCGTCGCTCCTTGTATCCTCTGCACTGTAAACACATGTAGAGACGCTGCTGTAACCCAGAGGCAGGACTTTTTGGACCTGGTTACCCTCAGACTTCACCTATTGATTGGCTGGCTGCTTCGATCAACCCCGGGGCTCCCAGATCTGATCAGTGTTCACTGGAGACTCAGAGATACGATCTCTCTGCAAGATCACATTATCTGTCTATTATCCAATCCCAGCTGGCTGCAGTCCACCCAGACCGCGTCAGCACTCCCATCACAGGCGCGACTTACACATAATCACACAAAATCACTATTTTATTGGCATAAAATCCAACCTGTGATTGGGTTGTGATCACCAATCACAGGTTGTGTCTTTATAAACTTACTGACGGCTGCAAAATTGGTGCTTTTCTCTACAAGTTGCTCTTCAGCATTTCACCAAAGCATTGATGATGTTGGATGTTTACGTATATATCAGATAGCCCGTATTTCTAGTTTGATTATATGTAGTTAGAAAATATCCTCTACTGCTTCAAATTAGAGATACATCAATTCGATATTAATATCTGTATCGGTGTTAGTGTTAAATATAGTTGTTAGGGTTTTCACATTATATCCAAAAACAATCAGCATTACAAGGCAGAAGAAAAAGGAAAATCACCCAACAAACAACCAACATTCCCATAAATACTGTCACCTACAAAGTGTTTAGCAAAAAAAATGTTTATAAATTAAGACAAATAAAATGTTCCTGATCCATAAGGGCAGATCTATTCAGTCTTATTCTATACTTTATGCTCTGATCGACGTCGCACTTTATTATTTAGAAAGTGCAATTAGAATTTCCTAATTGCACTTTCTGAACCATTTGAAAGAAAGTTTGTTGCAGTTTATTTTTACATATTTTTGTCAGTTTTAGTTTGTTATTTGTTTTCTATCGGCTGCTGTACTCCTAATGGCGCTGACTGAACAAATTAACCCAGTTTCACAAGCTAGAGTTATTAAATAAATATGTAATTCAGTACATTTGTGTCTGTGTTTAAAAAAGGAAACCTTTTAAGTCAATTCAGTGCTGTTTTTCTGTATCGGATCGGTATCGGCCGATATTAAACCGCCGATATCGGTATCGGAAGTAAAAATAGCAGATCGGCGCATCCCTACTCAGAATTTGTGAATGTTAAAATTATCATTCAACCCCAAAAGAGAATAGTTTGTTTAAATCAGGAAAAGGCAGAATGAATAAGACATGAATGTTCCTCATGTGTTCATTAGTTAATAGAAAAGAGGCGACAGTAACTAGTTATCCTGCTGTACAGCTGAATCTGTTTCCGTTAGCAAGAGGCTCAGCAGAAGGACCATGATGTGCATGAAGGCAGCGTGTTCACATTTGGCCCACATATTGACGATGGGAGAGACTTCCCCACAGCAGACGCTCCTCCTGCACCAGGCTGCTGCTGCAGCCATGCAACAACCGGGACTCCTGCCTGCTGCAGCATCATGTATGTATGCAAAGTCAGAGCAGAACTAAAAGGTGCAATAAAAACCAAACCACTTTACCCCGCCCCGGCAGGACGATGAAGCCGAGGGAAATGAAGTGTAAAAACACATAAGGGAGGGCAGACAGAGCGATCTCAGAGCTTCTCTGAAAGCAGAAACGTTTTCCCTCGGTTCAGAGTTAATGGGAAGAGATTGCCGACTACACAGAGGGAGAATGGGTTTATAAAGCGGGATCAGAGGAAAATAAAAACACAAACCGTCGGCCATGTTGCAAAAACACACGAGACAAGAGGGGCGGAGCAGCAAGGGCACAGGGAAGGATGGAGCACATCGGTCAGTTAATGCCTTTTGTAACGGATAGTAAACTATTTAAAATTAAATAGTAAATTATTTAAAATTAACTGTGTAAATTATTTAAGGTGAATTTTGTAAATCATTTGAAATGAATTTCCAAATTTTGCTGATTATTTATAGATGTTTGTCTGTTTAGATCAACAATGCTGGTTGTTTATATTTAGTTTCGATTGAACGGTACATGTAGTTTTCAACGGTTATTTTCTACCTCATCTGATGCCGTATAAATCTGTCAACAAATCAATCAATAATAAATCAGTTAATCACATTATAAGTTAAAATGAGCTCCATGATTGTGATTGTTAATCATTTTTAAAGGGCAGTGTTTCTGCCAACTCATTTATGGTTTCAGTTTTGTATGGTTTATATTTCTGTTTATTGTTTTTGGTTGTTTGTTCATGTTTTGGGCAGGAGGATTTATTTTATCATTTCATTTATTATTTACTTTTATTTTTTAGTGTTCCAGTGTTAAGTGCTCCTTACAAAATTAAAGTTTATTGGTCTTTGAGAGGGAAAACGTCATGATCCATTTTATTTATGGTTTCGGCTGTATGACGTCTTTATTTTGTGTTTTTTTTGTCAGCTTGCTTTTTTGGGGGGATTTATTTAGTCATTTAGTCTTTTTTATTATTATAATTATTATTTATTTTTATTTAAAATATCTTCTGGTTCAAGTGCTAAATACTCTTTACAAAATTAAAGTTTATTGGTCTTTGAGAGAGAAAACGTCATGATCCATTTTATTTTGGTTTCTATTTCCCTTTTATTTATTAATTTTTTTGTTGTTGTGTATTATTTTGAATATTGAAAATATCTTCCAGTTCAAGTGCTACGTGTTCTTTAAAAAATTAAAGTTTGCTCATTTTTGCCATTATAATTAAATTTCTTAAAAATGGACTCAGAACAACAACATTGTCGTTTAGCGCAATAACTTCTGGAACAATTTATCGTCCAGCAAAATTTGCTACCATGACAGGCCTAGTTATTGACTCAGACACCGAAAAGAAAAGAATCAAAAGTATTGATCAGTCTGACAGGCATCTCACTGCACAAGCACAAATTCTGCCACAGAAAACAAACGTGCATCAAACCGCAGACCGATTCCCACAGATATGATACGCTGCGATTCAAATGCAACAGGTTGTTGATTCAACCTGCTTTGCAGCCTTTTGCCTTCAGGTAGATTAAACGTTTCCTCTGTGTATTTTCAGGAGCAGAGGGACCAGAACTATGGCAACAACAGATCTGCATCTCCAGATCCCCATCCAGTTTGGCACAAAGGTTACTCATGTTTATGTATTTCATGGCAGTTAGGAAGCGAGTCCAGTCCGCAGCCGAAAAGGGAAAATGTTCCTTTGATGGAGGGGCTGCTGCGCCCGTTTCCCAAATCAATCAGTCAGGGAGATGAACTGATGATGTGATTCAATGAAGGCTACCAGGGGAAAGCTTTACGGCTCCAGTCCAGACGATTCCAGAGGTTCGACATCGGTGGACATCATTTGTGGTCAGTCCAGTTTGCCTAAACTAAACTGGACTTGCTTTTGTCTTTATATCTTAATGTTGTTTATCGTTACTTAGGGAAAGGCCATATGATATATTTTTTTCAAACCAGATGTGATTTCAATCAAATATCGATTGAAATATTTCAATCAATATTTGTGCAATGATGTTTTTTTTTATTTCTCACAAATAAAGGATCAATGATGACAACTTACTCATTTACCCATTTGGACATATAAAATGGAATTACAATTTTTTATGTCCACTGAAAAAAACCTAGACACACAAAAAACAATAATTTCCCTGAAATTGATCTTTTGTAAAATTTTTATATCACATTTTGATTTTTATTTTATTTTTTTTTAAATGGACGACCTTTATAATTGAACTTGAGACACATTTACTGTTCTGGGTCAAACTGAGCCGCTAATTAAAGTCAAGACAAATGAGTCATGCAGAGAGTATTAATGTTCTCCCTCCACTTCTGCTGAGTGAGGGTGCAGTTTGCCCACGGGAACAGAAAAGGTTCCCTTCAAAAGTTGTATGAACACCTGCTTTCTCGCAGTTTCCTAGTGAAGTAAAGAGAATAGTGAGAAAGTGGGTTTGATTGTGTGCATGTATGTGTGGTGTGTGTATGTGTGTGTGGTGCGGGTGAAATACGGTTCGTAGCTGCAAGGAAACATATAGAATTGGACTTTTTTTCTTTTTTTTTAAATCTTTTTTACCCTTCAACTTGACTGACCCGGACAGTATCTATGTAATATGTAGACGCAAATGAATACATCTTCAATTTATATGTAGAGTGCATGTAGAGTGCACCTATTAAGACAAATAGAAAAAGTTTCATGCAAAAAAAAAAATACTTCCAACTATTTAAAAAATAAATAAATAAACTCGACAATTTGACCCAACAGGAGGGTTAAGCTTCTAGTAAAATGACGGGTGGAAAGTAGAGGCTATAATAGAGTGGGAGGGTTTCATCTGTCCGGTCGGAGGTGAGCTGACAGTGAAAGTCTTTGTGGAAATTGTGTGTGGGTCTTTTGTCTCTCACCTTTGAGCAGGGGCAGCGGGGTGAGCTCCACCTGGGAGCTCTGGTAGCGGAACTGGGACGAGCTGTGGGACCTCCTCTGCCGCGCTCTGCGCATCGACCTGCGCGGAAAGCCGTCCACCTTCTCCGCGGACGGCACCGAGAAGCTGGTGGTCGGCGAGGAGGGGCTGGACGGCGGCAGCTTGGTAGTCTCCATGACGGCTGCAGATGTGGAGCGCGTAACGGAAGATGGATGGATGGATGGATGGATGGGTGGATGGGTGGATGGATGAAGTGGGTGGCTTTGTGAATCACAGATGGATAATCAGTTGATTAGGATGGAAAAGCGCAGGAGGGGGGGAGGAATATCTCTGGAGGTCCAGTCCTGTTTGCGCCTCTATGAGAGCCGGACTGATGGCCGCATCGCCTGAATCTCCTGGTTTGTTTTACGCACAGATGGAAATGGGCTGGCGGCTCCTTCCCAGTGATGCTCAAACACACACCTCTGCTGCTGTACTGGCGTCACACAGGCTCCAGACTCGGTCATCGGCCTAAACGTGGATGTTCATTCAGGATAACAACAGCCTGATGAAGAAAACCCGCAGAGCGCCTCCTGGTTATTCCAGAGAAAATAAAACACAGATTCCCGATCAGTTTGTGGTTTATCCTCCTTATTAATCGGATCCGGTCCTGGCGGTGGATGATGATATCATAAAATCATCAATCTGGGCCCACCTCGGCTGCCGCATCACTGTTGTCCTTCTCTCTCTGTTTTTATCTCATCCTCTCCTGATTGCCTCAGCCGCCTCTCTCATTAACACATTTATATATTTCTATTTGACTCCCTGCGGCTCGGTGATTGTTCTCCACCTGCTCCTCCTCCCGCTGCCGTCCTCCAGCCGATATCAGGGCGGAGAAACAAACGGAGCCGACATGTGCAGGTCCTCCGCCGCCGAGCCGAGCCGAGCCGCGCTCCGCTCCCACCTCCGAGGAGCAGAAAGCAGACAAAGAGGAGAGAAGGAGCCGCTCCGCCTGGAGGGGAAACTCAAGGCCTGCGTTACACAACAGGAGAAACACACACGACTGTCCGACTGATCCGTTTTGCTGCCGTCCTCCTTCTCGGTTCCCGTTATCCGGTTATTACAGCGCCAGATTTGCGTCAAAGCGCACGAGACGACCGGAAATGATCCAGTCTGCTTTTTCAAATTAAATCACAGCTAATTGACCGACAAGTTGTCTCTCACTTTTCTTTATAATTAACGAAACTCACGTTATTACAGCGGAGTATTAGACACTCATTGTGATAATAAAGTTTTAATATCACAAAAATAAAGTCGTAGTATTACAAGAGTAGAGTCATAAAATGACCACTTTATCCTGGTAATTTTATGACTTTATTCTCATGTTATTTCAACTTTATTCTCATAGTATTGTGACTTTATTCTTGTTATGAAATTTAAAAAAAAATCTCACGATGGCCCTAATACTCCATCGTTTAATTTCAGATTCTTTTACGTCATATTTAGCCTGGCCATAATGTTTTTGTCATATTATTTCGACTCAATTATCATATTAATGTTACTTTATTCTCAGAATTTGTTTTTCTCAGTATTGTTCTAATTATATAGAAAAAAAGTAATTTTTTTATCCTAAGAAAAAAAATTTTTTGTAATTAATTCAATTCACGCATTGATTTATTTCTGTTAATTTTCTGTTGATTAAAACTGTCAGCTGATGAAAACTCCAAGTTAATTTGTTTTTGTTTATTTGCAAGGAATTAGGAAACTAGTTTCAGGAAGCGCTCCGATATTCTGGGGTGAGGAAAACTGCACTGTAAAGTAGCTGCCCGTTTATCACATCACAAACCATCATTATAACTGTAACCAGACTGGGGACAAGAAGGATAAGCAACTGACAAAAGAAATGATTCAACTTAAAAACAACTTAGTTGACTTGCTGCAAGTAAGCAAATTAACTTTAAAATGCATGCAGTTTATTAAGTTGTCATGTTAAACGTAAATAAAATAAGTTCGACAGACTTAATCTGATCACATGTAGCAAATTAACTCTTTTTTTTTTTTCTAAAGTTGGAGCTCCATTCTCTGTTTTCAGTGTATTCACAGGGTGCTATGTTCAGGTTTTAAGTGTAAAGTAAAATTGAGTGGAAGGAGGAAGTGTAGTAGATACAGGCGCACAAGCAACTAGGTTAACAAGTCTTCAGAGGATTGAGAAGCAGATTCAGTTTAATTTCACTTCATCAACCCTCCAACTTTGTTCAGCAGCTCTGGATAGATTTTGCTTTTAATTTATATGAAACCACATTTTCTTTAATTTTATACAAATATTGTGTTTAGAAAATTTGCTTACAGAAGTGAATGAAAACGTCTTTTTTTTTTTTTTTTTTTTTTACTGACTGGTTTAACTGCGCATGCTTTTATTTTGACAGCGCCAAACGGATGCGCACTCGCCCCACTCTGAGCGCCTTGACTGCTGAAAGGTGGCGCAAGACGAGAGAGAAAGGCTCCTCACTGCAGATGACGCTACGGCATTGATTTATTTATTTATATGGCTTATTTGTTTTAGGTGTGTGGCGTTAGGAGGATTTATTTATTTCATTCGGATCATTTTTGCGCCTTTCTGCAAATATTTCTTTGCAGAAAATCTGCAACATTCGTGCGATTTGGTTGTAAAACATCTCCTTCTGACCTCCAGCAGCGCTTTGACGTCCGTCGGTGTATCTGTCCGACTCCCTTCCCCTCCTCTTCCTCCCTCCATACCCGGCTTCTCCTCCTCCTCCTCCTCCTCCTCCTCCTCCAGGAAAGGTTGTAAGTTAAGATCAAGCTTCCTCCTATTGTTCCTCCCAGTCAGACCATCCAGCGCTCAGGTACCCACAATCCCCTCATCTTCCTCCGATCAGGTCCTAATGTTTTATTCCCTCTCTAAAAGGAAACAAACTAACTAACTTCAGATCGTTAGCTGCAGCGCAAATATTCAAACTGATTCAACATTACCATTTTTTCCATTTTTGTCCTGATGATGGCGCAAGATAAACACCAAAACGCACACAGACCAAATTTATTACGGTTGTTTATTTGTGGTGTTTCAGTTTTATTGATAAACGTCACTGAAATAATCACCAATATACTGATATAATTTCACTACAACTGATTAAATGAGTCCAGGAAACATCTTTTTCTCCATTAAAAGCTTTTTAGTGCGTTTTAAGACATGCTTACACTGTAAAATCTGTCACGTTACTTCAACTTTGAGTATCTTTCTTGAAAAAAGTTTTCTTAAAATCCAAAGTTGGGTTAAAGATCTTTTTTTTTTTTTTTTTTCAGCTGTAAAGTTTTCATTGTTGTTCAAATCTCTGTGTTGGTTTGATGGGTAAAGGTTTGATTATCGGTTTAGTCGTTAAAACTTGATCATGTATTTCATCTGATTTATAAAGTTGTATAAACCTATCATTTTTTTTTGACACAGATTTTTATATTACTCAAGCTGTTTTATTTACAGCGAAATACACGGACTAGGCACAACATTATGACCGTGTGTCTAAATTGTGAGTGGCGCCTGCGTTTAATATTTGTGGATTCTTCTGTGGAAAATTCACGTAAAATTTGCTTAGTTGCAGATTGTTTTTATACAGCTTATCTAAAATTTTCTAAATAAAATGCATCTGCAATACGTTTGGGTATTAGACTGAGATGGGCTCTTTTTAAAGTTTTTATTAACCTTCTTTCTGGTGTCCTTCCTGGTTCTTGACCTGTTTTTCCTTTCCTTTGTTCTTCAATCTGTCTTATTTAAACTCCTCTCCTCTGACTAACTGAATGAAGATGTTTGGACGTCTCCACCATTCTGCCTTAAAGTTATTTTTCGGGTAAAATGGAGTCATCTACAGTTTAGATTTGCACATTTTTACGAATAGGAAGTTTCACATTTTTGTTGTACAAAATCCTAAAACTAAACTAAGAAGAGAGAACACACTTCAGGAGAAAAACATGCATGAATTTGATATAATTTAATGTTTTAATCATGGAGTTAAACAGATAGAAGTAGAAAAAGATGTGTGCATTAAAGAAAAAGCTTTTATTTTGCATTGTTTTACATAAAAATACACTACCAAGGCATAAATACATCTGATATATACACACGCTTAAAAACACACTAAATTGTTAATATAAATCCACATATTTCCTCTCTACATCTATATATATATATATATATATATGAATAAACTCTATATTTTATATTTAATTACAGAAACAGAATCAACATGAATCATTAGAGAAATCTAAATCGTCATTTAAATAAAAAGCACTGGCCTTTTCCTAGATGTAAGAAAAAGTAAATCAAAAGTTGAAATTAAGTGAAAAACAAAGTTAATGCAGCATTTTTATCCAAAGCATGATAATCATTAAATAATTAAAACCATCTAAACTAAACTCATTCAGCATCTTTGGCATCTTCTGGTTTGTAGGACAATAAAATCAATGACATATAAACCATAAGAGCATAATTAGAAAAATAACATCTGCTGCTTCGTCTACATCACATTCTGTAATCCATCCAACATGGCTGTTTTATCTAGAGTATCAATGTTTTCCTCTCTGATCCTCAGAAGATCTTCTAACATTAAATCCATAACCTGTTTAACTTGGGTTGTGTTGATGCATAAAATATGTAAAAATGTAATTATTTTTTATATTTTTCCCTCTATGAGCTTTTTTGAGCTAAGTTGAACAATCTGTGTTGCTTCTTTTATTCCCTCATGTTGAAATCCCTTCAGATTTTTATGTTTTACTATTTTCCAAAAGGTAAATTTGTTTTTATGTGTAATAATGGATGGAAAAATCTACTTTCTGATGACTTTTTAATTAGTTTCCAAAGTAAAAAAAAATAGATCAGAATCATGATCATATTTGCTATGTGTGAAGGGACCTGACACTATTATCATTAATAAAATAAAATAGAATAAGTTATATAAATATAAATTATTTCTACTGCAGTGTGTAAGAGACTATTTTTGTGTCCAAGGGAAACAGATTAAACAATTTATTTCCAGTTTGTTTTTTTAATTACCTGAAACTACCAAGTTTCTCAAAATTCAATTTGAATATTTAAGAGAGGAAAGAAAAAACTTAGTGTTTAAAAAAAAACGAACTGCTAAAACAGGCATTTAAGAGGTTAAAAAAAATCAGAATATTATTTGATATCTGAGGACTGAAGCTGTTAAAAGTTGAAGTGTAATATTTCTATAATTACCTTTAAAAGGTCACACTTCCTGTCCTCGGCCCACAGGTGGAGCAGTTCACTCTGTTTTCTGCTTTTACTAGCAACAACTTTCTAAAACATAAAACTTTTGCTGCCAAATTCCTCACATTCTAAAGTTACTATTATTATTGCCTCCTCACAAAAATCCGGTGATAAAATCCACTTTTTGTGGCCAAAACTGGCATTCAAAGAGTTAAATACTCAGAAAAATAAGAAATATTTGCTGTGTACGCTGGCGACTGGCATTTACTCTCCTATTTATGCAAAATTTGGAAAAATATGTTGATGTAAAAACGTGTTTTATGACCTGAGACAAAACTAAACAACCTGGCGGGATTGCTGCGTGTTCGGTGTTGCGTGTCAGCTCAACACGACGCCCTGCGTGTGTCGGCTGCTGCAGCGAGTCATGAGTCAAACCAGCCTGAAGGTTTCTTCACCACCACATTTACATTTGTTACCCGTTTCAGCCCACAGCAGCACAGACAAAACGACAGAAACCAGATTGGTTCACATCGCACTGCTTTGTCCTAAAGCAGAAATAAAGCACACTGTAGTGTTTGAGGAACTGGATTCTGCAGCGTAGAGACACAAATCAGCAGCAGCAGCAGACAGGGAAGACAAATCCCACGGCGTCTTTAGATACAAAAATAAGTTCTGGTTCAGTTTGGGAGCTTCTGACGCAAATATCTACAAATTACATGAACCTGCAGGGTTCATGGAAATGCCTGGACTCAAAACCAACTGTTTCTTTTTAAATTAAGAAACATCTGACGACCAGGACAGATTCATCTGTAGTTCTTAGAAACTGAGTGACTCAGTTCAGTTGATGATGCAGAGTTTGAGTCCTGGTGTGAGCGGCAGACTTCAGGGGTCATCAGTTCAGTCCACTGCCGCCAAAAAGAAAATCCAGCTTAAGAAACGTTAGGGCCGAAACGATTAATCGGTTATTGAAATAATTATTAACTGGAGAAAAGAGACTCAAAAAAGACTATTTGATGAAAGAACGACACACTCAGTGATTAAACCAAAGCTTTACAAAAATACGTACATTCTGCACTTAAGATAAAATCGCTGTAAATACATTCTACCCAGAACTCCTCAATTAACATAGTTTTAGTTTTTAATTCAAATTCTCCTATTAAGCACCTTTTTCTGTTCAATTATTAATCAATTCATCCAACAAATAATCAATAGATCATCTCTACACTGTATCAAAGCTAAATCAAGCAGAAATAGCTGAGCTTTTCACTTGTTACAAGTATTTTTTTAGCTGCAGATGCATCATTTCCTGGAAATAATCACTAAAGGAATGCTGTGTTATTGCATTTTAGGCAATAAAGTGTTAATTTTAATACTTCAATGTATCTCGAATGTTGTATGAAAAAAGACTTTGATGAAAAATCTGCAGAATGTGCCAACTTTTTTTTATCTGATTAATCGATTAATCACCAGAATAAGCAATAGATTAATCGATTGTTGGAAGTAAAGAGTGAGTTATCTGAGAAAATTAACTGAACCTCTGAGATTGAAAAAGGCACCAAGCAAATATGGGGTTTGCTGTGTTTTTGTTCTTTAGATTTCGGCAAACTAGACAGAAATAAAACTCTTTGTTTTAATTGTATTATGTGCAAAACTTTCTCAAAAACCATACCGTGTTTATATATTCCTCCCAATAAGTTTTGAAATCTCTCTAATGGATCTCGATGAGTCGTTTTTCCTGCTTTCTGGAGGTTTCTGTGGTTGCTGACCAAAGGAGTACACTCTGCTCAAACGGAGGACAAATGAAGAAGAACTGGGCTCAAAACAGAACAGGAACAAAATCAGGCAAAGGCCTGACACAGGAGCTGATCAATGCATCATCCTTCTTTTGTTAAGTTGATTAATTCTTTGAGACCTGCAGCTTTCCTCATTTATTACCAGCCAACGTTTTCAGATATAGACGTATTTCTTGGCAGCCTTGGAAAATGTGTGAAATATTTAAAGCAATTTGATTTTTTATGGGATCAGTAATACAAGTACAATACCAGGAAAGAGCTTTTTCTGCTCTATCCAGTGGCGGTTCTTATGTAAATGGGGCCTTGGGCGACACGTTCCCTCTGTAGCCCCCCAAGAAGGACTTTAGCAAACTTTATTCCTATTTACATTTGTGATGGTAGAGCAGAAAAGTGTTTTTTCTGGCATTACTGTAACTGAATACCTAAGTGGAAAATTATACTGCTGAAATAAAACTATTTTTTATTTTAAGGTTGTTTTTTATCATTATTACTAGAAAACGATCTTATTGTTGGGATTATATGACGACTCCATGCAATAAAGACCTAATAGGGTTTGATGCAAAACAAAGTGATGAGCTCCCATTTCTTCTGAATCGTAACCTTTAGGTTAGTTTTGTCTTATTTAAAGTTAACTAAAATGTTTGCACTAGAAAGTGGGCCAAAAATACTTGGTGAGATTTTTTGTTTTTGCAGTGTGAGACGTTGGTCGTGTCTTACTTTCTTCAGCCAGTTGGACTTCTCTCAATATAATAAAAATAAACAGCAGTTCTGTGATGCTACTGGTTACCGAAGCCACTCAGGATCCACTCGTTGACCTCCAGGAGCTCAGAGAGAGACATGTCTTTAGAGGCGGCTGGTGCTGGTGCATGAAAGCTGGTCTGACAGTGATTCAGAGGGCTGGGCACAGTGAGCAGAGACAGCAGAGACTCAGGAGCCGGAGAAACCAGTTGATCGTAACCTTCGATGGCGGCTAGAGGCGCAGCAGGAGGAGAGGTCACTAAGGTCGGAGCACTGCTTCCACTGAACCCGCAGGGAGGAAACTGAGGCAGATTCCTGAGACTACTTGGTTTCGGTAAAGCTGTGCTTTGTACCGCTGAGGAGGAATCCACTGCCGGTGCAGCTGCAAAGGAACAACTGAGGGTTCTTAGAAATGAATTGTCTGTAAAGGAACTGCTTTCAGATGCTGAGGCGGTTGTGTTAGCGTTGTTGGTCAGTAGCAGAGCTGCTGTGGAGGGAACGAAGCTGGGAGGCGGTTCACGAAACAAGGAATAAGGAGCTGGAAGTGTGGAGAAAGAGGCAGAATAGGGAGAAGTCGATGAGGACGAGGTAACGAGGAGTTTAGCCGACGAGGCTGCTGCTGGAGAGAAAGATGAAGACGGGAGGCGAGTCTTTTCAGGGTCACTGAAGGCTTTTAAACCCACGCTGGTGTTTAAGGAGGAAGAGTCCTGCAGAGGACTGGAGCTGGTTTTGCCATCTGCTGGGGAGGAAACAGCATCCTTTAGGCGGCAGTGAGGTTTGTGTCGTTCCAGCGCCGTCTCATAGAGGCGAAGGTCTTTCTTCAGCTTTGCAATTTCCTTCTGCAGAGCTGAATTTGATTGCTCAAGACTCTGTAGCTCCTAAAGAAACAAGAGGCAAGAAGATGAGTGACGGGGTTTCTTTATTAAAGGTGACAGAGTATGCTTCCTTGAACAGGTTAGGATAGGTCTATGGTCTATACAAAACAAGTTCATTACATTTCTTTTACCAAAATTATTCTTAGATAATGAGATTTTAGTCTGCTCAGTTCTGTCTTTCATAATGAGATGTTTTAGGGCCTCTGTCACTTTAAATCCACATAAGCTGCTGCTGGCCATGCCCCCCCACCTCAAAATTTACACTCACAAACAACCGTACATCTTTGAAAAGCATTAGAAGAGCCTTCTGCACAACCAAAAATAATGCAGCAAGTGGTTTCTGAACAGTAAGCCAACTAGGGGTAGGCATTTATCGTATCGTTTATTATTTATCATGTTAAATTACTTCAATAATTTTCATTTATCACTATGATAAATTACAACTGATTTTGAAAAAAAGTTGTCCATATGGTCAGGATTGTTCTGTTTTTTATTTTCATTTTCTCAATAAGAGTATCAATAAATACCAAAAAATGTGAAAATATGATTGTGCACAACCAACCAGAATGCAGCCAGTGGTTTCTGGATGGTAAGTAAACAAAACATTTGCCTTCTCCAGCAGCCATTGTACAGCGCACCCAGAGGTAAAACCAGCTGACCAATTGTGCCGGAACTCAGCTTGCGTTGCTAGGCAACAGGTCAGAGCTCAGTTTTGGTTGCCAGGTAACCTGCTTCACTGGGGTTGCTGATTTGTGACGTTACATTGCAGAAGAAACGGAACCGTAAAACATCAACTTATTGCCAAAAACTAACCAGGTGGTTTTTTGAAGTTTGGTCTGTTTCTAGAAGCAGTTGAGACCCGAATTAAAGTATAAAAATGCACAAAATGTGGAGGTCCCCCTTATTAAAGCAAAGAGAAGCTTTCATCAGCCATAAAAATCCAACAGTAACACAAAGCATCCCACCCACATACGCTATCGCCAGGTCTGACGGCTGCTGTAATTAGGTAGCAGAGACTCTGAGGCTTTGCCAGAGCTGCAGCAGAAAGCATGAAAGTCACCGAGAGGATGACGCCCGGTTCACACCACAGCCCCCAAGGAGAAATGAAATATGTCCGTTAATAGACAGCTCAGTGAGCTCAGCATGAAACGAGTGAGTGGATGATCAAACAAGGACGGCGATCCCCTGCTGATCAGTGCTGAACTCAAGAGTTTAATTAGAAAATAAGCTGCTGTTATAAAGGACAAAACTGCAGCTATAAAGTTTGTCAGTGACATAACAGAAGCATCTCTTCCTGTCTGTGTTTTCAAAGCCTTTGATGGCGTTAATCGCTGGATTTTAAGTGAAGGTTTTAGTAAATAAGCAGAATGGTTTGCATCTTATAGCTAGAACTAAGGTAATTAGATCCATAAAGGAGTTCCACAAGGTTTAGTTCTTGACCCATTGTTGTTTCCTGTCTATATACAATTGGTTGGTGCAAAGTTTCCCCCAGAAAACTTGCCAAGCCCAGTGGGCACTAGGGCTATCATTCATCCAGCCGTGTTTTTGAGTTAAAACTGTTTAAAGTCGACAGAAAATTTGAAAATATCACTTGATAATCATGTGTTATTGGAAGATTGGAAGATTAATACCTGGACACCAATTATAAAGTCTTAAAAAATGCAAACGTTTTAAAAAGACTTAAATGAATAAGCCATGCTTAGCCTGTTGGGGGCATAAGTAAAGCCTGGTGGCCCGCCAGGCTTATAGTCCACTGGGGGAAAGCCTGGGTTTTTAACAGAAACAGGATTTCACTTAATGTGTTAAAGATGAATTCCTGCAGTTTAAACCAAGCATCAGAATGGGGTAAAAGCGTCAAGTTGAGTTTAAGTGGCTTTGATTGATGGTATCAGACCGTCTGGTCTGAGTACTTAAGAAACTTCTGACCTACTGGGAGTTTTACACAGCCATGTAAATTAACACTTTGAATTTATGAGGAAAAATTAAATGACGGGAAGCTCAATGTGCTAAATGTTTTCAAAATTAGGAAACTGCAAAATGAAAAGTTAGCTCTGCTATTAGTGCATTAGCAGATTAATGGAAGTGTGTGTATATCAAGGAAGTGAGAGTAGGGTCATCCTACCTTCTCAGTATGAGTTCAGATACTAAGCGGTCATTTCCTTCTTTCTTATTATCCTTTTTGATGTGGAAACAAGGGAACTTTTGTTCAATATACAGTTTCTACAGGGAGCCACGTATTAAACCCTGTGGAACTCCCTAAAGAATTTGCAGCAAATCTGAGATAGAATGATGATTGTTGTGTTTGAACTGTGTTGCTGCAACTTTAGCCAAGTCTCCCTTATGGAAAAATATGTTATTAAGCTTCCTATTTATATAGTCAACTTAAACCTCAAACTTTGTACTTGGACGTTGCTTAAAATAACAAAGTATCCCTCAAATAAAGCCGCACTAATGATCTTCTCTCTCTCCAGATAATGTAGTTGTGCACTGAATCGCTGACACAACGCTGTGCTTTTAACTTTATTTTTAAATCGAGTAGCTTGCGGTCTCCATGCTTCTTCAAATGTGGTTAAACGACACACTGAAAGCAGAAGTGAAAGAGATGAAAGACAGAAAACAAAAGTCAGGACTTACTACACATGACAAAGACACACCCATTCATAAAACCCGAGCGATTACATTA
The DNA here is from genome assembly GCA_903067095.1 of Girardinus metallicus. Lineage (NCBI taxonomy): Eukaryota > Metazoa > Chordata > Actinopteri > Cyprinodontiformes > Poeciliidae > Girardinus > Girardinus metallicus. Next base: position 16,007 of record CAEGAE010047473.1, read on the forward strand.
AAGCTCATCCGACAGGCTCCAACAGACGCAACGCCCCGGGCATTCACACAGCTCGAGAGATAGATTAGGTATTAAATGTTTCACTTTCTGTTTGACAGACAGATGCTTGTCTGAAATACACATGACAGGCTTATAAACGTCGGGATTTAAACTTTGGCTATGTTATCTCTTTTAAATAAATCAAATTATTGACTTTACCATAGAAAATGTTATATTTTTGGCTTATTTGTCTTGAAACCTCGAATTCACCTTTAACTTTCTATCAAAAATCTTGAGTCACGACTCATTTGTCCAGACATTTTAAAGATCTGCTTAACGTTTTTCGTTTTTGTTCAGTCCAGCACTTCACCAGTTTTAGCAGAGTGTTTGGTTTTGTTTTGTTTTTTGAGGGGGGTTTTGTATTTATTAGACTCCTTAATTTAAAATCAGTGGCCACTGGAAAAAAGACAAAAAAAAAAAAAAAACAGCATTCTGACTTTAATCTTAGAATTATGAAATTAAAGTCAGAATTCTAGAAAAAGAGTCAGAATTCCAAAAATTAAAGCCGGAATTCTAAAGTGGGAATTCTGACATTTTTTGGGAGGGGGGAATCATAATTCCAAAAATAAAGTCAGAATTTGAGGTAAAAATGTAATTCTGAGAAAAAAGTTAGAATTCTTACTTTAATCTCAGAATTCCAAATTTAAAGTCAGAATTTTGACGTTCTCTGAAAAAAATCTGAATTCCAAAATTAAAGTCAGAATTTTGGGAAAAAAGTTTGAATTCTTACTTTAATCCCAGAAATCCAAAATTACAGTCAAAATTCCAGATTTAAAGTCAGAATTCTGAGATCTGAGATTAAATTATTTTCTGTTTTCAGTGACTTGTCTCTGGATAGTAATGATTAGAATGAGTGGAGTTTTTTTTTTGTCTACCTTTAGCGACTGCAGTTCTGGTAGTGGCAGCACCTGTTCAAAGCTATTTGCTGGGATTTCCCCTCGTCTTTGAGATTACAGCTTTCAAACTGCCATTTAACGGGGGCATCATTTACTGGATTTCTGTGACATGTTTTGGTCAAAGTGCAACACAAACACATCTTAGCACAATACCACAGTATTCCCCTCCACACCGTCTTTAGAGCGGTTTTCTCTGCAGTTTACAACAGTTTAGGTGCAATTCATTTTAAATACAGTCAGTTTAACAGAAATACATCAGGTTCATTTTAATTTATTTTTATTTAATTTAACGTATTTTTGTTTCGTTCACCTCTGTTCGAATCAGTTCAGCTTCATTTAACATCTTTTTTCAGAGATCCTTTGATAGATTATTTGAAAAATGGTGGTGCAGATATTTATGCCATTTATTGTGTTCTTCTTAGTCAGAGGGACAAAACACAAAAGAATGAAATAAAAAAATAATAAATAACTGCAATATTTCATAGTTTAATATATTTAGAGAAAAAGAGACACTTGTGGCTCCGGAGCTGCAGGTTTCAGACGCCTGAGATGAAAACTGTGATCCTGTCACAATACAACTGAAGCAAAAATTTTATTTTTAATTTTATTGGAATAAAACTATCAAGGTGAGACATAAAATTTGTCCAAGGGACCAATTAGTCATCATAGAAAATTCTAATTCCAGATTTATAGGTGTTTATTTATTCTAAACAAGATTTTTTTTTTTTATGTTTTTGCATTTTTTATGACGGATGTGTGAAATACACCTAGAAAAATATTTACTTGAAATAGCAAATGCTACTCTAAAGGTTGCAGAAATAGTTGGACAAAAAAATGATGTTTGGTTTCATAAGATTAACGATTAAAGTCTGATAATACGAGAGAAGAATCCAAAAAAATTCTGATTTTTAAAAAAATTAATTATTTGCATTCTTTTTTGTTTCTTGTACCACTTCTGATACATTAGGCTTTTGTGGCCATGTGATTATTCTAGACAGATATATTAGGGTTATTTTTAGTTTAAGTTTATGAAGGATGTGTAAAACATACCCAGAAGCATGCTTACTTGAAATAGCTGAGTTTTGTAATTTATAAAGTACTAACATAAAAGGGAACAGGCCACAGAAATACTGTATCAAAAATAAAGTGAGGTTAAAAAATTAAAACATAATACAAGAGAAAAAGCCAGAAAATTCAGATTTTTTTTATAAATTCATAACTACAAAGACTTTTTATAGTTTTTAAGTGCCTTGAGATGACATGTTATGAAATTAAATTAACTGATTTAAATTATAAATCTTAATACTTTTTTTTAATGAAAGAAATAACTTAGACGTTAAAAAAAGTAGGTGGTCCTTTATGAGTCTGAGCTCCAGGTATTTTTCATAATGGTTGGCTTAAAGTCAGAGGAGTTCAGGTTTAGCTCTGAGGGGGAAACAGGTCAGTAGAGGAAGAAGAGAAAGGAGTGTCTGTCTGTGTGTGTGGATGGGTGGTGCGGGTAGAGAGAAGGGGGCGGGCCAGCGTGGAGGAGAGGCCAAAGGGAAAGTCCTTCTCTTAAAGCCGAGCATTTACAAGAAATGGCTACAAGTCTGCCGCCCGATTGCACAAGATACACACACACACACACTCCAAGATTGTCACACTCTCTGAGGGTGTGTGGGTCAGTGTGACTAGGAAGGCGGCTGACTGTCGGAGGTTGAAAAACGCAGGAAGCAGGAAGAGAAACAAGTTTTCTCCCGTTTTCAGGGAGGGATTGTTTCGCACCTCGTGCAGCTCATCAGCTCTCTCCGTTTGTTTACGCCGGCTTTTCCTCGCCGCGTCTCGGTTCTTTTCTCGCCGTTTTGTCACTCTGGGTCGACGCTGGTTCCCCTCTCCTTCTCTCTCCTGCAAAACCAAAAGCAAAAGGTTTAATTGTAACCCTGCGGACTTAATGACACACTCCAAAAGATCGGGTTCACTCTATGTTTACTCTGACTTCACATGCCTCCTGGTTTTGGAATTGCAGCTATAAAAGGATAAGATAAATATTTAAAAGCTAATCTATTATGAGGCAACTTGTAAAACCTAAAACTGAAGCAGAAAAATAATGTGAAGCATGTGAAGTTAAAACTAATAATCTTGACACAGAAAGAAAGTAAAGCAAATTTCAGATATTTTTTTAAAATAAAATAAAAATGTCAGGATTTAATTTTCAGAAACCCATGTTAATGATGAAAGCAGGAATCATTTTAGTGATAAAATGTGCTTTATGGTACTGTATATATATAAGGTACAAATCCATTGTATTGTCCAAAGTTACAAAAAATCATGCTTCATTTTCAGGTTCAGTTTTCATCAACTAACTTGAATAAATTTACCAAACTCCCCCTGTTTCTTCCCATTCCCATTTACTTGAACATGTATGTTTGAAAACATTTAGAGTTTGGATTCTGTTTCCAAGTTAACCATTAGTCTTGTTTTCGAAGTCCGGAGAGAGGAAAGAAGCATAAGGTAAGGCCGTCATGAGACAGCATGACATGTCACATTGATTTGCTTTTCTCTTGAAATGGTGAGAGGGAACTGAGCACATTTTAAGGTGCATTAATTAGTAATTGACTCTTAAATTTCATGAGTTTGAAAACTTCCTGCAGGCGTCCCTGCAAACGACTGCATGGCTGCTGTCTTGTGGATTCAGAGTGAAGATAAGGATAATAAATGGCAGTAAATAGTCCCGTTTCAAAGCGAAGGTGGAAGTACACAGATCATAATCCCTTATGCTATTCACGTCCAAGAAAAATATGAAACTCAGATGGTTTATTTGAACTAACAGAGCCATTTTAGTTTATAACAACAACAACAACAAAAAAAAGAAAGAAAAGAAATACTCTTATTATGGAGCCACTTTGTAACAATTAGCAAAATATATCACTCTATCTAGCTAACATTTACAAATGTAGGAAAATAAACACGCTGACAAATGTCTTGTCTCCATTGAGCTGTATTTATAAATACATAAAATAGTTCGCTATTTTATGTATTTATGAGACGTTTGAACTCAAACTGAGCAGGCGGGGCTAAACCCAAACAGCTAACATGGCGTCCTACTAGCGCGACGACGAACGTGACGCGCTAGCTGCTAGCATGTCTCTTGCTTGTTGCGAGCAATAACGTTTTTTTGTCCGCCAATCGATATACTGTCTTGTGTGACACCAAAAAAAATAAAATAAAAATAATAAAATAAAATAAAAATAAAGGGTTATATGATCCCACTAGTTCCGCCCTAACGGTGCCGTTACCGTTGTTCATAGACACACAAACGAGGGAGGCCCGGGACCGGGGCGGCCGATTGGCCGACTTTATAACGGAAACAACAGAACTAGGTACCGAACCAAACGGACTCCTACAGAAACGAAGCAAAAATGAGATTTCACATAATGGATACGTGTCATTAATTATCCATACTGGTTTCACGTAGAGGGACTCTAGAAAAAAATGTTGAACCCATATGGATTTTTTTCTATGTTCTACAATTTAAGCAGATAATATAGTAATATCCATTTAAAAGATAGGGTGACCAATTAGTTGTCTCTTAGTGCCCATTCAATCTGAGCATAAGGGGCCTAAATAGACTTGTTGGTTGGGCATCTACTATACAAAATCTATAAAATTGGTTAAAATTTGGGCCCCATACGGGCTATGTCTATTTCTACTAGCCATTACTACAAACAACAATTATTTGTGGGAAAAAAAATACTGCACAGTAATTGTTATATAGTTCAAATATGACAATGATGACATGTTAAATTTAATTAGATGAAATCTATATTTACATCGAATAAATGAAATTATTGCTCATATATATATATATATATATATATCGATATATATCTATATCTATATATCTATATATATATATATATAGATATATAGATATAGATATAGATATAGATATATATCGATATAGATATATATCGATATATATATATATATATAAATAAAGGACTTACCAGAGCAGAGGTGCTGCTGCTGCAGTCCTCCGCTGACAGGGAGCCGCAGGGGCTGCTTAGCTCACACCCGGTGTCCATGAACAGCAGGGGCATGTTTCTCCTCCAGCAGGACCGACTTTCACCCGGTCCGGATCAGCACACATCCAGCCTAGCAGGGCGAGTCAGGCCGACCCACCTGGGCAGCAGGTAGCTCGGTGAGCTGCTGATGCTGTGTGAGGACTGAGCCGCTCAGTCAGCTGCTCCGAGCAGTTTTGAGTGCAGGCGGTTTGACTCCCGGATGATGATGATGATGATGATGTTGATGATGAAACATGATGCAGCAGCTTCTTTCAGTTTCTCTTTATTTTAAAAAGCCCCGTTAATGCTAAAGCGGACGTAGGCTGCCTTCACTTGCCGTTTGTTCGTTTCACTTGGCCGACATGTAAACAAAAGACGCTCCAGTTTTCCGCAAAGATGGAGCCAAACAGACTAATTACCGGACAGTTACACATTTCCTGAGATAAATCTGTTTCCAGGTGTAAACGTTTGCGGCAACCAGAAATCTGCAACCGCTGTTTCCCACAGCCCGTGAAGGGCTCCACGCTCTTCCAAGCGGAAACTTTGACCATATTAGGAGATAGGTGGTCGCACTTCCCCCACGCACGGGACATTTCTGGAATCCGTTTTTGCCGGGAAACGAACAGAGCCCACCCCCTCAGAAAACAGACAGCTGGTTTTACTGGATCTGCGTGGAAAAGGACTTCCCATGAATCTGCTAATGACTCCAGCTTGTAGCCAAAGGCTGAACATCGTCCTGAGTCAGAGGTTTCTTTACAAAGCTGCTCTGTTTCTGCTCCTCTGCTGACTGTACAGTAGTCCAAAAAGAACGTTCTGCTCAAAGGACAGTATTCCTTTGCAGTCATTTAAAACAAAAAAATATATATATATTGATTTCAGAATCAAAATTAGAACATACTTCTCCCCTAGGAGAAACTGAATGTTGGTAGACAAGCTCCCACCCCCAGTGTTAAATATTACCAAATATAAAAATTAATGGTATAAATTTATAACATGTGGGAAATTATAAGTAATTTAAGTATAAAATACATTAAATAAATAAAAATGAGAGCAAGTATCTACACCGAAATATGTGACTCTACAAAATGTTTAATTTTGCTGCTTCTGGACTGATATAGTGAGTGTAAAATATCTTATTTCAAAACTATTTCCACATTTAATACATTTGAACTGTTTGATTCAACTCACAAAAGGCAAATTTGTCAGAGGTGAAAATGTACGAAAACTTTCCCCTGCATGAGTGAGCACACCCTTAAAGGAGCAGTGTTGTGTGCTTTCCAGCCATATAGTGTCATTTTATAGCATAATGAATTAACTATGTTACCTTCAGTTGCTATAAAAATGCAGTATATATCAAACACAACTTTAACCCTTTTACAACATTTTTATCAACGTTGTACTGAGAAGTAGCTCAGCATATGTGCAATTCCGCCAGGTGCTTGCTAATTGCTGCTGGCTAGTCTGAAGGAGCAGAGTGAGAGTTGTGGAGGAGAGCACCCCTCAACAAGTCTCTACTACTTTGACTGAGCCTCTGAAAACTTCCAAGTTTCCGCAGAAACTTAAAAACTGAAGCTCTGTTTGTAGTCAGCTAGTCTTAGTCACTACTTTGTTGAGTCATCTTTGACTACAGTTACATCTCATACAGATAATTTTCCTTTACGTCAAGCTCAAGCTCTGTCAGAATGGAGGAAAGACATCCATAAATATGAAGTTTTGCCACAGATTCACACTTATTTGGATCTAAACTTTGACTGGGCCATTTTTACACATGAATGAGGATAACATTTTCTGCACATGGTATTTGGAATAATAGTGTAATTTCACCTTTGGCCACTTGGTGGCGACAGAAAACCACATATCACTAACGTGCATTTCTCTGAACTTGACAGATAAAATTACACAAATTTAATGGATAAATAAAACAAAGACAACCCTTAAATCTTATTGAATATCAAAAACGTTTATCAAAAAGGATTTTATTTTTTGCTTTTAAAAATAATTTTGATCTTAGAAAACTCTCTGAAAAGCTAATGAACCTATCACAAAAAGTACATTATTCAAACAGTCTCATATTATTTTAAGGTTGTAATAGTTACATTTTGTTTATTTAACACAATATGAGGTTAAATAAACAAACATAGACAATAATAAACAGCATATTTCAGTAGAAGGCTCAGAGAAATTATGTAGATTCTCCACTGAAATAATAAAAGTGATATCAATCTATCAGCATCATACCATCATCTACACGCAAAACAAATATACATTGACATCATACAGTTTACAGATAGATTTATACTAATAAACAAAAACAAGTATTTGAATAAAAACAGCTGCAATACAATAATTAGATGCTCTTCATTTATGTATTTATTTGATTTAGTACAGGAATATTTTTCAGCCAAGTGAAAAAACATATCAAAAACATAAATAAAAAAAACATAAATAAACAAACATAGACAATAATAAACAGCATATTTCAGTAGAAGGCTCAGAGAAATTATGTAGATTCTCCACTGAAATAATAAAAGTTAAGCATCCTATAATAGAAAATTTATGAAAAATCAAATATAGTTTCATAAAAACAGATTTCAAAGTTAAACAAATCTTGAGAAAATATTTGTTCAATCAAATTGAATGAACAGACCATGTTTAAAATGTATTTAAAATGTCTTCACATCTGTGTTAAAGCACTAGGCCTTTTGGGTTCATACCGTCCATTAGATACTGGGATAAAATGAAAGTTCCTGACATTTGATGATTTAAATAATTTTAACGGAAGTTATAGTTTGCAGAGAGGTTTCAAGTGATTAAATGGAAACAGAACTTAAAATTTAGAAAAAGATATGTGGAAATAATGCACATTTTAGTTCTATTGCCGCACATTGCTTCCCGCCCCAACATGGCGGAGGCGTTGACGTGTCGCGGCAGCAGTTTTTAACCGTTTTCAGTACGGTTTCACCCTAGCTAACCATTGGCCAATCAACTAGCTTCAAGAAAACGTAACACCCAATCAGACCTTTGTTAGAAGCAAATTAACCAATCGGAGGCTATGAGGGGCGGGTCCAACACTCCCGGATGCGTGGAGGATTCCAACGCTGCTTCTGAAAGCTAACATGTTTAGCCATTAACCAACGGTTACTGTCTTTGTAATGCGAAAATATTTATTTTGAGGTTTTTTGTTACGATTCAAGATGGGGTTGCTGACGATATTAAAGAAGATGAAGCAGAAGGAGCGAGAGATGAGGCTGCTGATGCTGTATCCTTTTCCATAACGGTTAGCTAAAAACAAAGTAGCATGCAGAACAATATGCAAAAAGCAGAAAAAATGTGAGTATAAAAGAACATTTGTTTGCTGCAGCACTTATGTTTAACACTGCATGTTTTTCTGTTTTCTTATAATAATACTTTATACTTGAAAAGTGGATAAATATATAATAATGTAGATAAATGAGGACGTCTAGGTGAGTTTAATTGTAGCATCATATTTAAAGGTAATTCAAAGTGCTTTAGAGAAAATTGAAGGATCAAATGCAAAGAAAGTGACATTAATTTTTTTAAATAACTGACTTAATGTCAGACAGTAAGAAATAATCTCATTATTATTGTCCACTATAATCAATGGAAGAGATGGTTTGAACCTCATCCTGCTCACAGCTGCACATCAAATCAAAGGGACCAAAACCAGATGGAATAATTGTCCAAACATGCAAGGCCTCAACCAAAAAAAGGAACAAATCAACTATAGAGCCAATCTCGCGTCCTGCCCCCATAAGTGGTGCCATTCAGGAGCACAACTCTAATTTTGAGGGTTTTCTCAAAATTAGCTGGTTTACATTTTGGCAGCTGGTTTGAGGATTCTCAATAAAGTGCTAAGGCAGAATATTAACATTGCTTTATTTAGTATTTGCTATACAAAATGACAAAAAAAAAACATTACAAATAGTAGTGTTTATGTGAAGCTGTGTGGAGTTTCTTTAACTTTGCTCCCTGCAGAGGTCTGGATAACGCAGGGAAGACGACCATCCTGAAGAAGTTCAACGGAGAAGACGTCAGCACCATCTCTCCAACGCTGGGCTTCAACATCAAAACCCTGGAGCACAGAGGGTCAGTAACTCTCAGTCCTGGGGGACGAAAGCTTTGCTTTTCATTTTTAAAGCATGAGAAAATCATGTGTGACAGGAAAAACCTTTAGCGTTATTTAATCTGGGCGTTGGAAGTAATCATCTGTGAAAGAGTGCTGAATTTCCACCTTGATTCCACTCTGTTTTTCCAGGTTTAAGCTGAATATCTGGGATGTTGGAGGTCAGAAGTCCCTGCGCTCGTACTGGAGGAACTACTTTGAGAGCACAGACGGGCTGGTGTGGGTGGTGGACAGCGCTGACCGACTCCGACTGGAGGACTGCAGGCAGGAACTGAGCGCGCTGCTGCTGGAGGAGGTTCACCTTACTTCTACTTCTGGTTAAAGTCATGTACATAGAAACTACAGTCATGAAATGTAATGTTTCAATATTTTGGTTAGTTTGTTTTCGTGGCAATAATCAAGAATTACAAGTAAGTAGGCGAGAGTTTTACATAAACTAGTCATATCTCAGATGACTGAAGAAGAATGATTGTGTGTGACATGAATACAGGATGTTGGCAAAACAAATCTGCCACTCTGGAAGGAAATAATTAGATTAGTGAGGTAGAGCTGATGAATCGATTATTGAGATAATAGTCAACTAACTTAGTAATCAATTAACTGTTAATAGGAGAATAAAGACTCTAAAAAAGGCAATTTGCTGAAAGAACAAACTCAGAGCTATAATTAAACAAAAACTGTTAAAAATATATTTTGCATTTAAGATAAAATAAAAAAAATTATAAATTTTTCAGTACGCCAAGTTTAAGTGTGAAAACTGCACACTCTTTAATGCATGAGGCCCCAGATGATTTATTTCCATCATCTTTTTTCTTGTTGCAGAGATTAGCGGGTGCAACTCTGCTGGTGTTTGCCAACAAACAGGATTTACCAGGAGCGCTGACCAAAGAGGCGATACGAGAGGTAAAATAAAACAAGTCTTGACTGTAAGCTTTGCCAAACAGGCTTATTTCATTTAAATTTTTTTAATGCAGGCGTTAACTCTGGATGACATCAAAACTCATCACTGGTGCATCATCGGCTGCAGCGCAGTGACAGGAGAGAACCTGTTGGCCGGAGTGGACTGGATGTTGGATGACATCGCTGCAAGGATCTTCACCGCAGAATAAGACAATGCCTGTTAGAATTAGAAACCTGGACTTTTGTTTTGGTTTTCCATTTTGTGTTGTTAAAGATGTTTATTCTTTATTAAATGGTTGTCTCTGTGATCCTGGTTCTGAATTGACTTCCAGGTAAATTTAATACCTGCTAAGCAGAAACCGAGCAAAAGGTTTAAATCCCATCCACAACCTGTCTTGGTGGAAACTACATTTATTGGTTTGCAAATTATTTGCAGCACCATTTATGAATCAGAAACATGCAGCCTGAAACTGGCCAGTGGTTCTGGTTCACCTCAAACTCCCAGTCAGCCTAAATTTGGCAGATGGCTAGTTTCCAAATGTATTAATGTGTGCTGGTCCATTTAAGGGTTAAGAGAATCAAGATGGAGGTAAAAGCTTTCCACCATCAGGTCTGCTTTGATGTTCCAGACAGTATTAATGGTTTGGTTTAATATTTTTGCCACAAAACAAGCCAGTATCAAATCCAGCAGTAAAATTAAAGTGCCTGGGGAGAAACGTATGGATGGCTCAGAAGCTTCCAGTCAACTCATTTTTTACCCGTTAGTGCCTCCTGCTGGTTAAAAACTGAAACTAGAACTTTAAAATGTGTGCTTTTAGAGTCGACAGGACAGCACACTAGTTATACATTTTCTTACATCTGAAGTGTTCTAGGAATTAAAAATAAAAAGTAAATTTGGGTTTGTACTGGTGTCATTTTACTTGGAGTGTTTTTTTCCCCCCCCTCACGTTTGACTTGAGCTCTGAAATATGTTACCCACCTACAACATGAAATTATAATGCAGTTTGATTTTTTTTTATAGAAAAAAAGAAAAAAGACAATTTTTATATTTTATTGCACAGAAAACAGCTTAAAAAAATCTCAACAGCAAGTTCTTTAGATTCAGCTGGAGTCCTCCTGCATAAGAAAAAAAAAAGAAAGAAAAGATTTTAGATAAACAAGACTAGACAGATGGTGGGATGCTAGTCAACGCCACAACAATCAGAAAAATACCAATCAGTCATTGATTCTCAGACTGGGGCGGTAATAGGAACTCATCACGATGCAAGTGGTCGTTTCAAGAAACATAAAACTCAAAGAAGCTCCAATACTCACCAGCAAACCTCAAGCCAAGACATCATGCTGTCAAAAAAAAAAAAAAAAAACAGAGGCAGAGTCAATATTTATCCATGTACACCAGTATAGATGTGCAACCCAGGTGAAAATAAAGTTTGAGCCTGGGATGTGATCAGCTATTGTTTTCAGTCAGACCCTCAGCCAGAACTCCATCAGAACTCAGCAGGTCACCTTACACCTGAGGAACTCAGGGTTCTCAGTGCCGACACTGAGCCAACAGGAAAACAGCCGAGAACGGGGAGGGTCATTGTGGGATCTTGATCCCCCCGTGACTGGTGCACTGTTTGCCATCACTTCTACAATCCCAGGTACTTCAGTTTTGGTTTTACATACCTGGAATACATAATCTGGTCAGATTATCCCCGAGAAGAAAACCTGCAAAAAAACATCGAATTAGTGACCGAGTGACAACCGGACTGTGATAAATGGTGAACTTAGTGGGTCAGAGGGGGATACCAGTCAGTCATCGCTTCTCAGACTGGGGCGGTATCAACAAGGAAGAGAACAAAAAAAAAAAAAAAAAAAAAAAAAAAAAAAACACTTTTTATGGGAAACAAGTCAAAGTGTTTTGCATCACCAAACTGCACAAATTAAATATTTCATCACATTTTCAAATTTATTGGCACTTTATATGCCTACTGACCAGTGGAGAAAATGGTCAACTATCCCAATAATTTAAAATCACTAATTGGATTTTAGAATAAAGTCAAAATTCTTAATTTCTCATTACAAATGATACACGTCCACTGCTAGCTGAGTTACAATTCAGAAACCACTTTGCTGCATTCTTGTTGGTTGTGCAGGAGGCTCCACTTCTGCTTTTCAATAATGTACAGTTGTATAATTGTGCATCTGTCTGAAAGCTCAAAATAGGCAGAACTGTGCAGACTAAAATCTCATTGTTCAAGAATGATTTTGTGCCTTAAAAAAAAAAAGAAACATGTTTCACACAGCCAATCATCAAAGGTTCCTTTAAAAAGCTTCTTCAAGACACTCACCAATATGGTTCAGTTGATGATTTCCATCTGAAAAACAGAAAGGTTCCAAAGTGATGATCATGACATTTATTGGTTTCTGATGTACAACCGGTAGCTAGGATGAGGTCAGGGAGTGCATTTCAGTCAAACTCAACCAGAACCTCCAGCTCCATCAGAACTCAGCAGGTTACTTTACACCTGATGACGTGGGCTCAGGCTTCTCAGTACCATACTGAGTCAACAGGGGGGGATACTAGCAGAGATGGGGAAGCCAAAAGACCCGACTGAGAGAAACAGTCATCATTTCCATCGCAAACATCATCAACGTGCCACTTTGTTCAGTCCCAGTCAGAAGGTTACGTTCACTCAAGCAAACTGGGCTTTTAGTGGGAGAACAAATTTCAACCAACTGACCCAAACCATCACTTGGATAAAAGCACAACTTATCAATTCAAGAGAGGCTCTCCTCTATTAGTTTGTGTTACAGCAGCTTTGAAGAAGCCTCTGACTGAAGCTGTTTCCATTATTAAAATTACTCAAATTAAAATGATGCATTAAGTTCATACATGCATGTAAACCTTCTGACCAGAACTGCACCGCAGAGCACTTCAAATATGGCAGAAAAACATAAAACTCACCAATATGGTTCAGGCAACTTCAACCTGAGAGGAGAGAAAGGAAAGTAAATCAGAATTAACATAAAAACTGTGAAGTCATGAGTCGTATTCAAGTACGCCACTAATTAAAAGCCAACATTCCTGCAGCCTTTACAGCCCTAAGATTGTATAAAATAACTGAAAGGCTAAACTGACAAAAGGTTTCTGCGTCCATCTATCGTTTTCCAATGAAAAATTTAGACTTCCCAGTTGGCAGAGAAAAACAAGATAAAATACAGAGTCAAGATTTCCTATTGGGAAACTGGGAGCAACTCCCGACTACCCCAGTTACCACTTGCAAGTCGGACTCCCTGCTTCAATATGGCCGCTCCTCGCATCAACAGTAGTAAGACGTGGTGGACACACGTTTATCTAAGAGGATCTTAAAGGGACGGCATTATGTTCCACTAAGCACATAGCGCCATTTTACAGCGTCATGAAGCGACTCTCGCCTTCGGTTGTTCCTGCAACTCTGAACTGAACTAACCGAAAGTGAAGTTTGCATTTGGAAAGTAGAGCTTGAACTGATGTTTGAGCAGTTGGGTTGGATCAGAGCAATACCAATCAGTCATTACTTCTCAGACTGGGGCGGTAAACAAGGAATCATCACATCCACCCATCAGCTGTTAAACGTTACTGATTAGAACCGACCTCCATGTGCGCCTCGTTCCAACGCTGCGACTCGGGGGGCTCCTCCTTCCTGAAACGCAAACAGGAAGCCATTTAATCCAAGCCGCCATCTTTAGGGCGAATCAGTTTAACAAAGGTCAAATCCCTTCAACGCATTTCCAATCAGACTGTTGGTAGCCCCAACGAGTCGTCCCCTTGTTGCCGTGGCAATGCCAGTGGGTCCACCTTTTCAGGTCTGGCATTGGCACACGGCGTAAGACGCGTGCGAGTGTCATCACCATGGAAACCAAATAGCGCGGCTATATTTTCCCCCTTTCTGAAGTCACGTAGCTCACCTGGTTGAACGGCAGTTGTATGGAGGGGAAACCTCGATGACATCACTTCCTGATTTTGACCTGAAAGAAGGACGAATGGTGACATTAAAGGACCGAACTGGTTAATTAAAGGTGAATAAACGCTGAACTCCACTGATGTCAGAGGTTTTATTTCTCAACAGCAGTTCAGACGAACGAGATTCCAGATTTTCTCATCATTTCCAGCAGATCAACGGAGCCAAAACCTCAAATCTCCAGATCTTACCTTCAAAACAGGAACTCGCCATCAGGTCGGCGAAGCTGTTTTATTAAAAATAAAAACATCAGATCAATAAAACGGATCAGATCACATAAAGAGGCTGAAGAAACAGAAGAATGCAGCTGCTCAGGTGTTTGGATAATTTTCACATCGGGTCAAAGTGAGCTGAGTAGTTTTCATCACTGAAGCTGCATTAGAGCTCAAAAATCAGGACAAAAATCAGCACAAAATGCTGGTTAAATGCACATAAATGCTCTTTAACAAGCCACAGCGAAGCTTTCCTGCATTTGAGCATCAAGATGTAAAATCTCATGCAGACGAAGGATAAAAGTAAAGTTTACACAATTGGTGTAGGACGCTACATATCTTCAGAAAAAGTAAAAATAAAGGAGATTTATGCAATTAAAGGGTAATTGGTGAACAAATTGTTTGGCTTGTGCAAGTTACATCCTGTACTATTAAAAGCAGAAGAATTTGTACCCAGCAGTGGGTCGTAAAGACTTAAGTTTCTAGGGTTTACAGAAGATGCAGATTTAAAAATCCTTACCAGATGTCGGCCACTTTAGATTCACTGCAAGAGAAAAAGAGATTGGATCAGAACGAAGCAAGAATCGCATCTGCAGGCAAGTTAAAGGTTCGGACGTTTGATCAGGGCTTTGGTGACAAACTGCCATTTGACATTTGAGTCGTCCAGGAGATTAATGGGTGCTAACCCATGTCATCCTTTCAAACAGTACGACTTTCATTCTTAAACTAAACAGCGGTAGGATGGAAATTAAACTTACCCATTAGTGACGCGTTTCTCGGAGCTGATGTTTCACATCAGGTTTTCATCTGCAACAAAAACGTGCAGGTTACCGACTTGCACAAACTTCTCCTGTTGTCCCAAATGTTAATCTCAGGGCAATCAGATTAAAAGTTGACATCATTACGTTCAGGCATATGCTTGTCGTTTTAGGGTAATCATCAGATTTACACCCACAGCTTTTATTAAACCTTAAATCTCGTTTCTTTACTCACCTCCAGTGAGTTTCCAACGCCTCTCCGGCATTTATCATCTTATTGAGGAACAAATCCTGCAAGAAAAAACATCTTATTACGCAACGTCTTAAAATAAAATACGCATTGTTCCGTTTTAGGGCTGGTTCAGATAAATAAGCCGTCATCAGAAGAGTCAGGCATATGCTTGTCAGTTATAAAATCATCAGTTTAAAGCCTTTAGATTAATGGGAATTTCACCTAAAAAGCAGATTACCTGCTGGGCTTGAGGCGTTCATCCTCACTGAAGGTGTTGATCACATCTGTGGGAGAAAAGTGAATAATTAGAAGAATCAACTTTAAACCGAAATAAAAGTCAGGAATAGTCGACATTTGCTGGAGCCAACATGCTACTCAGAATCTGGTAAAGGGGTTTCTTCAAAGGTTGATTCGGTAAGAGAGAGTTCAAAAAGATTCATCACTGCAGCAAACAAGCTCCACCAGAAAGAGACTGAAGGCTGCGTGTGCGTTACTGGTTATTTCACCCCTTCACTTTATTTAACATATGACTCGTTTTCCCCTTTCCTATGGAAAGAAGTCAAGTAGTTTGCCATTTATCAGAATGGATGGCTGCCATTCAGGAGCATTTTTATTGATAAAATATATTTCTTATGAATCAACTGGTCCAAACTGGTACGATTGCACTGGAAACTGGGTGTAATAAATCCTTAGAAAAGGACTAAGCCACAAATAAAATAAATAGTCTTTAGCAAAGGAAATTGATTGGAAGTCTTCAAGTACCAGATAAAGTAAGAAGGGATGAAATTGTAACAAACATTTGGTGAAGAGGTGAACTAACCCAGAACCACATATGAAGCAACTTTAAGGCTGAATCCCATTTCATCTCAATGTTTCCCATTCAACATTGTAGCGGGAGGGTCAGACAGTACAGGCGTTTAAGTGTTTAAAATATTTTGAAATGATTTAAATCAAAATCCACTCAAAAATACTTTTAATTAAACGACAAATTAAATGTGGTAACTCAGATCTTCCTGGTGTTTTGTGATAAATCGTGTGGCAGCCTTACGACCGTTCTCACAAGCGAACCACTCAAATTCTGGGCAGCAGAGACAAAAATTAAACATGACCTGGATGCTGCTAATCAATTTCATTTGCTTTCGACACTCATCTTTAAATTTCTATCTGGCTGTATGGTTAGAAACCCAGGCAGAAGGACTAATTCAGGGATAATGTATAACATTTAATCATAAATGGTGCATTTTGGCACCGCAATGTGTCTATTGTATGGTTAGTGAGAGGAACGGAGGAGTGGTAATATAAATAACTGTAAGAAATGGGATTCAGCCTATAGTGCCTCCTAGTTGAACGCTAAATTAATAGTTACCTTCTTTTGCAAGAAGCCTCAAAATCCAAACCTGGAACAAAAAAAAAAAAAACAACTGAATTTCAGTAATAAGAGAGACAATAAAAAGCTTGTTTCTGGTGGCCTCATGCCACTCAGAATAATGAATTAATTGTCTTCAATGGATTATTCAGTGAGAGAGTTCAATTAGAACATCACTGTAGCATGAGGCAGCAAGACACTCAAGATTAAAAAAAATACTTAATTATGAGCATAAACTCGTGCAGACCTCACCTTCAGCAGCAAACCGTGCGCCATCTCTTCTTTGCTAAACGACAAGAGCATACACGACACGTTAGCATGCTAAGCTAGCATTTTCCCCAAGCAGCCAACACGTGACGGGTCCATGCGACCCACCCAGGACAGCATGGATTGAGTTTTCCGAATATACGACTAAAAAGGTGAAAAGTGCAACGTCTCACATCAGAATAATAAAAGTGCAATCACAGTCACTCAGGACAGGTCTGTGAAAATTATCATCATTGAGAGACGATGCAACAGCTAGCAGCCGCGCCAAGCGAGCAACGGCCATCGCTTGATTCTAGCTGGAAAATGTTAAATTTATAGTCGAAGCTTAGCGCAAATAATGAAGCAAAAAGGTCAAAAAGACGTTTTGAACTGCGTTTGGAGCATCAATAAGGCAAGATTGGGATGTTTTAAAGGCGGATGGTGGAGGATTGTTCTCAGCTCCTTCGTGCTGCGCCGTTGAAAGCAGCCAAGTTTCTGGATTAATTACACTTTAAAGTTAACTGCGGGCCGCAGGCATCGGTCAGCTGCAGTTCCAGTTCTATTTTAGATTATTTGCTTATAATAACACAATCATATAAAATAATATTTAGGAGAACTGTAATGACGAAGGAGATAATTCATCTTACCAGCAGCAGAGGGTAGGAGGAAGTGGAAGAAGAATCCGGTACGTCTGCTTTTTATGTCCCGCTACTTTGGCTCCTCCCACCCCGGAACTTTCAGCGGGAAAACGACTTCATGAGCTTTATTTTTTATATATTAAGATTAGAGCACGTTAAATAAAGCGTATTATAGCGACAGTATGGTATTTCTTTTAAGAAGCATATTAACTTGGAAATATGTTTTTAAACGGCGAAACCTTATTGCTGACGTCACTTCCGTTTCACGGATTTTGACCACAAGGTTGCAGCAGATTCATTCAATGCGACCACACTTTATACTTATGCTCTTAAACTTTTTATTTGACAGAATAATTTTCTTGATTCCACAGTAATTATTAAAATAAATTATTAACCACGCAAAAAAGAATAGATAAAAAATCACTCGTTTTTTCAGTTCCTCAGAAAGAAAAAAAAATGTGTTCAGCAGAAATGTATATATTCTGCAATCTACATATATTTTTGCAAGATTTACACAGATGCAGCTGGAGTAACTCAACACTCGCACGGACAAACCTACACAACCAACCAACTGTTGACGTTTCACCCAGGTCAGCATGTCCTAGGGGGCGCCACAAAAAATGGTGTCCTAAATCATGAAAAGATTTTTTTTCATTGCGTTTTTGCATGTGTAATCATCACAAACAGGCACCCCGCTGTACAAAGTCCTTATACTTTATGGAGTGGAGAGTTGTTAGCACTGTTGCTGCAGTGAAAAGGTCTTGTGTGTACATTTGGAACTTCTTTGCATGGATTTTGCATGTTGTCCTTATTTAGTTTCTTTCTGGGCATTCCAGCTTCCTTCCACCATCCAAAAGCATTAATTGGTCTCTCTAAATGTCACCACCTTTCAGCCATTGAATGCTGAACACTGACAAACTTAGCATTAAGCTGTTGTGATGTAGTATGCACAGTATTTTTATGTTTGCACTAAATTAACGCACCACTGATTACATTTCAAAACAGGATCAGCAGACTTTGGTTGTAGATCCAGGATTTCCTTCTTAGTCTTTTCAGATTAAATTATACTTGCACAAAACCTTTTGCTGGATTTGTTATGTTTGCATATGATAAGTCATCTTTATTTGAGAATCGGCATTAGCCGTGCTGCATGTAGAACTACAACAACAGCAGGATTGTTTTGGTCTAAATCTGTTTCATGTTGTACATAAAACTAGTCTTTAGTTATAAATATGGAACGCTTCCACTATGGTCATACAATGTCCTGCACAATGACTGGCACCCTGTTAAAGATGTATAAAAACTCTTGAGATAGTTTTCGGTTTGTTTGTTTTCTTCTTTTTTTATTTTTATGGATTTTTTTCTTAAAATTTGAGGGAAATCAAACTTTAATTCAGCCTACTGATTATCAAAAAACACTGCCACAGTTATTGAGTAATCTTAATAATCGTTATAAATTAAAGGTCACCTAAATGATTTTTGTAATTTGCGGTAAATGTTTTAATAGGGTGCTCTATTACTTAAAGGATTTACAGAACATGTTTTTAAGTAAACTTATCATATTAGTGTTCTTTTATAACATGTTTTAGAATCTTCATGACTAAATACATAAAAAAATGTATATAACATTAATATATTAATTAGTAATGTATTAAAACTTTTCAAGTTTTAAGAACTTGAAAAGTTCTTAAAAATTTAATGCAAATACAGTTTATTTATACAAAAATCAATTGTCAACGGCTCTTTAACACATACTGAAGGAATATTTAAGATTTCTTTTGTGTTAGTCCCAAAAACAAAGGAAACCTTAAATATTCATACATATTTAAAATAATTATTTACAAAGCATTTTGTATAATTTACACACAACTGCTGTAGATATAAATATGTTGTATAATAATATTTTAATTAATTTCATATGGAAATAAATACATAAAATAAATATAGCCATTTTCCTGTTCAAAAAAACCACCAAGAAATACACAGTTGCTCAAATTGTTGTCTTTTGCGTTTAGTTGTAGTTTGTCCCTTCAGGTTTCTACAACCTTCATCAAAACAAAATAATAGGAATAAAAGTTGTAGTTGATGTTTTTCTGTGCTGGCACGTAGGCGTTTAAATATTTTTTCTATAAATACTCTTAATCAGTTGCATTGTGTGTGGATATGAGTCAGAAACATGTGTAAAGTGGATGTGTGGGTTTGGGTGTGTATCCAGACTCCTTAATATCAGCTGATCCCTAATCAGTCATAAATAAAAATGTGGACATTTCCACAACAAAAACTCCACCGATCAGTCATCGCTGCTTATGAAATCTTCAGTTCCTTTAGCAGTTACACATCAACACATGAGCGGTTTCATCATGCCAACCCAAAGGAAACAAAATATCATCACTTCATGCTCCTGACGGGGAGTTAAATGTATAACAAAATAAGATTTTTTCACTCTTTAGAGTAAAGTAGAAAATAAAAGGAGCAGCTCAGTCACAAATGTTAGACTTCAATGCAAAATCCATAGCTTCACCCCTCCAGGTGGTAAAATAAATACCTGCAGTCTGCAAACTGAAACAAAGCGATAAGGCTGCACTGAGCAATTAAGACTCAGTAACAAATGTCAATAATTATTGCTTATGTAACCTAATCTAAGGTCCTGTAAATGTCAGGATTGAAGCTGTAGCCCTGATTTCATCATGTTGGATTTTAAAAAGTCCACGTTTTTCTGCTGCAGCTCTACTGAAACTCGGCCAGCACAGAGGAGTGCAGGTTCTTCTTCTTCAGCGAAGGCGAGGTCGATGTTGGCGAGGTGGCCGTCACAGGAGTGAGCGTGACGCTGTAGAGGTTGGTGATGAAGGCCTCCCAGCCGCGACGAAGCGCCCGGTCAAACGCCTGAAGGAAAAGAAGATAATTATGCATGAATTAAACATGGAGATTATGCAGATTAGTCATGTTTTAGTTACTTTGGATTACATTTCAATGTTTTCTTTTATGCTTTTTACTGCAAGATTGTTCATATCTTTCAATGCATTTTGTTCTGGTCACCTGTAGAGTTTTCTGGAAACTGAAATTTCCCTGTGAGCACAAGGTGCCTATTGTTTCTAAAAGTGCAGCAGCTATGTCACTCTTTTCTGGGAAATGAAAATAACTAGGAAATAAAGTCTGATACTAGTGGAAATATTTACATTTCAGGGACTTTTACCAACAGGAGCTTCAATAGAACCAACGATGGTGAAAAGGATCATCAGAAGTCTCAATAGGTTTGAAAGAAACAAGTTACCTCGAAGACACTAATTGGGACGTTCAACAGCAAATAATATGGATCTTCCCAATTATTACCAAGGTCTGGAAAAGCTGAAACGGTGTTTCAAAGAATCTTTGTTCAGAACGGAATAACTTAGTTCTCCAAAAATTTAGACATTTAGATTTTGAGCTGGAGATCAAATGTGGCTTTGAAACCTTAAATAAAACAAAAGAAGATCTGCTTGGAGGGTTTCCTATGAATAATTTGAAAAAACAGAATAAGTCTGTGCCTCAGATACACCCAATAATAATATCAAAAACCACTAAAGCTTAAGTGTAAAGTTCTCAACCAGTGGAGAAAGGCAGCTAGTGCTCTTCAGAAGATATTTGTCCAAAAAGAGGTTTTCTCAAGGCACAACGATGCTTATTAAATCCTTTAATGCTGAAGTAAGTTGGCAAAAGTGAACCAAGGTGAGGGGCTTATGGATATTTTTACGCCCTCTTGCAACATTTGTTTCTTTTCAACTGGTGCAGTCACACAGCACTATGTCAAACAAACCAAACTATTGGAAAACCAAGAACCACAGAAGGAAACAATACAGAAAACTCAGAAGAAGTCACTAAACACAACTTAATCTTCACGAAATGTAGACAAAAATGGAGTGACGTCAGAGTTTTGTGGTTGTAGGCTTTCTCTTTTGTCTTTGGTAGAAAACCATAAGCTACTTCTCCTGCTACCGCTAAATTAGCATGGTTGTTTTGGTTGTATTCACCCAGAATATCCTGTTCTGTAGTCCACTTCCTGCTTTTGGAGCGGTCTCTGGTCCACTTAGTGTACACATAGGCATTCGAACCATGCTAGAGTTCACTTCAACCAAGGTTTTTAAGAGGACTAGAGTTTGCTTTTTTGGTCTGCATCAGTGTTCGATTGCAAATTCAGACCTCAACAAACAAAACAAACTTTCTAGACAAACAAAGTAGAGTTCGATTAAAGCGGACTAAAGTTTCAAGTTTGAGAAATGCTGGATTTGCTAATTGATATGCTCAAAGAGCAGCTAACAACAGTGTTTTGTACTTTCAAAATCTAGTCTGAAAGATTTCCGGAGAGAGTCAGATGTGATCCTTGGGGTTTGGATCAGTGGAAAAACGTCATATTTGGGCATGTTCAAGCTGAAAAAGTTCTAATCTGGTGGTACAGTGGGTCTGTACCACCAGACCACTGTGAGAATTATGCTAGTAGATTAACGTCAGAGCAATATTTTCACTCTGCTGGTTTGACAGGAAGGCTTTCGTTTCAGTCCACTGATCAAAGAACGAGACACCGGAGACTCGGGAATGCCACCTCAGAGTGAGCGCGTATCAGTCGAAGCAGAAAATCTCTACGACATGCGAGGATGGTGAAAGTACACGTTTTGCGCCGCCTGCTGACCTCTGTCCCCTGGTTTAATTTTTATGACCCTTTAAGGGTGAGGTAAAGGAAAAATTGCAATTACTGTGTCGGCGATATGCACCAGTGGATGCTGTACTTTGTCCCGGGTGGTGATGTACTATTAAGGTGATATAAAGGGTTTCCTTGGTGATTAATAACCAATGATGAGCCAGAACTTTGCCCTCTTGTTCCACATGCTCGGTTATGTAACCTTTAAGGGGATTAAAGTTTAACCAAGCAGAATGCTTGTGGAATTCGTCTGAATCTTAAACCAGCAGAAACAAAGTCTCACCTTGCGATAATTCTTCCTCTTCACCATTTTCATCCCTTCTTCTTGCTCCTTCTTCATCTTCCTCTCTTCCTCTGACTCTTCCTCCTCTTCTTCTCTCCCTCTCTTGTTGTCTCGGATCAGAATCCGGTCATCCGCAAACTCCCGAACTTGGAAGTGAACAAGGCCAGGCTCCTTCACCGTTTCTTCCTCCGTCTTTACCTTCATCTTGTCTTCCTGAACTTCCGGGCAGGACTTCTCGTTTTGGGTTTGGTCCTCTTCGACCTTCTCGTCCTTCTGCTTCCTCCTGGTGCTTCTTCTCCACTTGCTGCTGAGGCGGCTTGGCTTTCTTCTCAGGAGAGTCTCTCCGTCATCCTCAATCTCCCCAAACCCCTCCACATCTTCATCTGCCAATGTGTTGGGTACCATTGTGGAGGAGGAACTGCCATCTTTGACCTCAGCCTCAATGTTACCTCCGCTTATTTCACACCCGTCGTCTGTGGCGGGCTCGGGTTCATCAAGGCGGCCGTAGAAGCCGCTGGATTTGTCAAGGAATTTGGGGGCCCGGATGGAGCTTCGGGTTGAGGTTTTCCTCGAGTTTCTGCCGATCGTCATCTTGTCTTTGCTTTCTTCTTAAACACTTCTTTGTTTATCCTAAAACAGAAAACACATGACAGATTAAGAGATTAACACCGTTACATAATCCATCAGCATTCTTTAGAGATGATCTGTTATGCTTTCTTGAACAGAGTAGGATATATATGTAGAACATGCTCATTGTGTTTTTTGCACAAAATCATTCTTAGATAGTGAGATTTTAGTCTGGTCACTTCTGCCTATTTCAGAATGAGCTGTCACAGAAACCCTAAAACCATTTTCCCCCCAACTCAACATTTACACTCAAATGTTAAAATGGCTGCACATTTATGTGCAATTATACAACTGTACATCTTTGAAAAGAACAAGTTTTCCCTCCTGCACAACCAACAAGAATGAAGTAAGTGGTTTCGGGATGGTAAATCAACAATAAAACATTTGTCTTTTCCAGCAGCCACTGTACAGAGCATACAGCAGTAAAACCAGCTGACCAAACATTTTGTAGCTCAGGTTGGGTTGCTAGCTCGGGCTGGGATTCGCTGGGGTAGCAGCACAGTGCATGCTGATTATGTATAAGCTCATTTTCCAGACACCAAAAAACAGCTGTTTTTTAAGCACTTTTACTGTTTTTAGACCCAAATGGAAGTACAAAAATGTGCAAAAATTTTGCATAACAGGTCCCTTTTAAATTAAAATTTTCTTGACCTTCAATCAGCTCAGGTCACTCTCAAAGGGTTTGACGCTAAAAAGAGATAAAACTGAAACGTCAGTACTGTGAAAGATTATTAATGGATAATTCTGGTACAAATTCCAGCTTCGTTGGTACAGATTGTGCAAAACTCTGCAGGTTTATCAGTGTAGATCAGCTGCTGTGGATTGTATGTACTGAAGAAGGTCAATGCCAGTGTTATCAGGGTTGTCATTAAGCTGGATGTCAAAACCAAAGGCACATTGTTCTTACAAATAAATACAAACACAGACAGTTCGACTTTGATATCCAGCTTTTTTGCCATAGGCAAACTAGCAACCACAATCACTAACTTCAAACTGAAAGGCAAAGTTGAAGCCAGGACACTTTTAGTATGACTCACAGGTTACTAATAGTCAGAATATGATATTATCTAAAGCAAAAATACCATGAAGTCTTAACAGGTTTGGTCTGTATTTTAATTGGGCAAAATAAACTAAACTTAGCTGTCTGTCTGACAAAATTACTTTAATTTTTAGGGTGTGGTTTAGGTATTAGCATCATGGTCCATATAGGAGCCTTTAACAGGAGCAACTCATGTAGCATTTGATTCATCAAATGTGAATCAGTCTCATGCTTTTATTGCAGCTGGGAGGGACTGCAATGAGATGACCAAGCCAGAGTCTCCAAAGGTCTCAAACACTGAAAACAGTGTTTAAGATTACAAACACTGTCACTTAGATTTTGATTATGTTCTTTTCTTTCCCTTTTTTTGTAAAGAGTCGGTTTCACTGCTAGCTAAATATATCAATTAGGTTTGCAAAGCTACTAAATATGTGGTGTTAATACATCTATGATCTTGAATCTGGGAATAGCTTCAAACCCAAATTTTAAGTTTTCAAGTTTAAAATCCAGTGGAATTAGCTAACTGAACTAATCTGTGAACATACTAACTACTATTAGCCTTACAAGCAAACAACAATCTCTGGATAGTTGTTCATTATAACAGGTTGTGCAGTATGTGTGAAAGATTTGCGGACGTGTTTAAAGATGTTCTAGTGCAAATATTACATTTTAAGCAAGGCAGCCATATTGAGTTTTGAGGTCGAGGTCAGTGAGAAACCTTTGAATTTCTCATGTGGAAGTGAAACTTACCAAATGTTAGCTTACTTTGTGATGGTTTCTATCATGTTACACCAGTGGTACACAAAGTATGGTCCAATATTTGTCACCTTTCAATGTTTGAATACATAAAACAGAGATACACTGTTGCTAATGTTGCTAAGAGTTGTTAGCAGCGTCACTGACTGAAGTCAATAAAAGGGGAAATGTTCTTTCATCTGGAACAACTTAAATTTCTTAAATGTATCAGCAGTTAGAGTGAATGCTACACATGTTTCCCCATGTTTTTTGTTTTCTTTTGTGCTCATATTTTGGGATTAAACCGGATGAACCGTCAACCACAGCGGATCAGAGGCAGAACCACTTTGCATGCAATGACACCTAGCAACACCGATGTTCTTCTGCCCGACACAAACCAAGTAATGGAAAAGTTGGTCTTTGTAAAAAACACATTTAAAGCATAATATCTGCTTTAAATAGATGTTACATCATCCTCCTTCAGAAGACGCCCATTTTGAAACTAAACTAAACATCTAAATGTAAGGGTTTTCTTCTTTTACCTAATTTGACTTTATTATTATTATTTCCTGGTTTTGATAAGTCATCTTTTTTTTTCTTTACAAGGTAGTTGTAAAATTAACATTGAAATGTAGCTTAGCTGTTTTATTTTAGTCAACATTTCAGTTTTTAAGTTCTCTATAACTTATAGAAAAATAAAATCCTAAACATTATAAAGAAAAGGTGGTAATTTACATCTTTTTAAAAAATTCTTTTTATGTGATTCTTTTGTCATGATAAGTATGAAAACCAATCTTAAAATTATTTCTTTCTGCTGGTAGTAAAAAGAAATCACTCTGGATATAGAGAAACTAACTAATAACAGCTGAATTGAAAAAAAGTAAAAATAAAAAGTATTGTAAAGTCTTACCTGATGTTGTTCGGAATCCGTTTCCTGCTGTGTGTGAGTGACTAAGGACGGCTCCCTTAAACGCATCATAAGCGCCACCCCCAACGTGACGTCATTAATGAGCTGAGCTGAACCAGCAGCAAAAAAAAAAGTTTTTATCAGGGACTCTGTGTCCGTGCTGTTCAGACGCACCTTCTCTTTACGCCCTTAGAGATGAAAACAAAAGTTCTGCACTGAAAACCAAAACATAAACTAAGCGTGTCTAAAGAAAGTTTAAACTCTTTAAGATCTAAAATATGCATAAAATATTTATCTCTGCACCTTTTGCAGGTTTCCTGTTATCAGCGAATAGCAGTGATAATGTTGAACCTGAACAGCTGTCAGCGATAAATTAAAAGTCTCAAAGGTTGATCAACCAGTTACCTTTAACCCACATTACATCAAGCTAAAAATAAAATATCTGATTGTTTCGTAAGAGATATGATTTCTGATTTTAATCGCTTGCTTTTCTAAGAAAAATAAAAATACAGAAAATATGTGAAGTGTACGTCGAAGTATTCGGGAATTAGAACTTTGTGTTTAATTGCGAGAACATGCAGTATATCAGCAGAATAAAGACGCAACTTTACCAGAAAAAAACATCTTAAAATTAAGAGTAAAATAATTATTTTATTGAGAAAAAAAAAATCATGCTTTGGAGTGACCAATCAGTTGCGTAGATGTTTCTTTCAAATAGTTGCACGATCTTTTCAAAGTCCTGATACTGATAATAATTTGATGCATTTACATTAAAAGATTAAATATTTCCGAAGTAAAATTGGTACTTTATTCTCCTAATGTTATCACTTTATTCTTCTATTATTTTGACTCTATTGTTGTACAAGTGTCGTCTAAAACAAAACAAAACTAAACTAAAAATCTTAACTTGCCCCAAATATCGTTGTAGAGTTGAGTCCAAAGACCAAATAGATAAAAGCTGTAAAAACAAGATGGCGGCCTTGGGCGTGCTGACGTCACTCTTAACTGTAGAAACCAAAGGAGCGGAATGGTGGAAAAAAAAAAAATCCAGATTTTCCAAAAATGTAATTTTCAAGAAACAAATTTTTATTAATCAATAAAATTCATAAATCAAACAATATTTGATCTCTTTACGGTTCATGGAAACTATCGTTAAAGTGATTTTAAAGACTGAACCATTTAATTATTTGAACCATTTAACTGTAAAATTAGTCGCCTGAACTGTGCAGGTTCCCCACAGACATGATTTATTGGCTGTTATTCTAATGCTGACTTGTCCACAGATATAAATCAGAAGTCATAAAAAATGGAGTCCCATAATCCAACAGTCCAGTGAAGCAGTTGCTCTTTTTACGACTTAATTAGCTTCATATTGTTGTGGTAGAGTAAATTTCTTCTTTATGACTTTACTTCAGTCCATCCAGGTTGGCAAATATTTGTTTCTGACGATTCGTTTCATTGTCAGCCATCTTGTTTCACATCAGGAGTGTTAAACCTGCGGCTCATGGCTCATGATAAATGGGACTAGAAACTACAATGGTGTATTATCAACTTCTGCCAACAAACTCAGAAAGTTTTAGATTAATCTCAAATGTTCAATAAAAAACAAAACAAAACAAAAAACTAGAAAAAAGTGGAAAATTTCTGAGTATGAAAAGTTGTCAATTTTTGACTTTTGGAAGTCAGAAAATTGAAAAGTTGAAAATTTTGGACTTTTTTTGGGAGGGGGTCTCAGAAATTTCTGAGTTTTTTCCTAGAAAAAGTGTTTTTTTTTGGTGGAGATTTACTACTACTTTTTTTTTTATCTACAATGACCCTAATATGCCTTTGTAAGATGTTTTAAATATGCATTTAATAACAAACACTGGGTTAAGCAGTTTTTTTCTGATTCAATAAACTGACTTCCAATTACAGAATGACACTAAAAATACCAGTAATACTGTTTTAAATCTATTTTTTGTCATTATGTTGTAAATTATGTCCTTTTCTATATTTTCATTTCCCATAAGATACATTTCCTTCCACAGAAGGAAATGTATCCATCGTCTTTTCTGCAAAGCTGTCATGTTTTTCTTTATTTTAAAACCTAAAAACAGAAATAAAATGTGATTCTTTAAAATTACAACAAATATCAAAAATATTAAGTTCTCTTTTTTTAAGTTCATGCAACATTTGTGGTTATAAACAAATCTTATTTGGCTGGACTCACAGCAAATATGGCCGAAGCACCTAATTATTGTTTTATCTCATCAGTACATTGATTACTTGCAAAGTACAAGATGAGATATGAAACCTTTCTGATTACATAATAAAGTCTGAATGCAATTATCTTTCAAATGGTTTCCTCAAAGTAGAAGTTGCATTCTTCATCTATTTTCTATTCTGGGATCAGATTTGCTCCAGAACTGATCGTCCCTTTTCTAGTAGAAAATATTTGCCCGTCTTCATTCTGAAAGGTGGACTCTAGTTACTACTTTGGTGACTAAGCACAAAAAATACAAATAATTTATTAACCAAATACTTTGTATTTTGTAGGTCAATAAAATGTTTTTGGTTTTAATTCCCAGCAACAATGATACAGTTGACCAGCAGCCACTGCAGGAGTTAATTTGTTGGGCTTTTCCTTTCAAACAAGAGCATTCCTCAGATATTAAATGGGAATGTTTACAGCCAGGGCTGAAGCAGATGAATGTTTGTGGAAGAAGAAGAAGAAGAAGAAGAAGATATGGAAATGTCCTGTCATGCTTCTGTTTGGAGAGTAAATGTGAGTTTCTGCCAAAAGACTAAGAAATTTTGAGATTCGTCTCAGAAATTTTCAACAAAAACTTGGAGATTTTTTAGTTTGAAAAGTCAGAAATAAGAAAAGAAAATATCTGAAATTTCAAAATTAATCTCAGAAATTTTCCAGAGAAAAAAAAAAAATCTGAGAAATCTAGAAAAAATATTTGAAAGATCTAGAAAAATCTCAGTTTAATAATTTTTAAGATATAAAAATGTCAAAAATTCAGAAAACTTATTAATCTAAGAAGAGTTTGAAAAGTTGAAAGTTTTCTAGAAAGACATCTGAAACTTTCAAATGTCAGAGGTTTTCTAGAATTTTTGTTTAAATTTTCTAGTTGGAAGTGTCAAAAATTTGTTAGAAGAAATTCACAAATTTTGAGATTAACCTCATAAATATTCTAGAAATAACTTGGAAATCTGAGTGCCA
Organism: Girardinus metallicus; assembly: GCA_903067095.1. Lineage (NCBI taxonomy): Eukaryota > Metazoa > Chordata > Actinopteri > Cyprinodontiformes > Poeciliidae > Girardinus > Girardinus metallicus. The sequence goes on from CAEGAE010047473.1 coordinate 44,938, forward strand.
AAAGTCAAAAACTTTTCTTAAATCAATCTCAAAATTTCTGAGTTTTTCTAGAAATTGTTCTACTTTCAGAGCTTATAAATGTCCTTGTTTTCTATGATGAATCTAAATATTTCTGAGTTGCTGGCAGAAATGTACTCCTCTTTATTTTCCCTTTCTAAAGGTCCTGTTACTCTGTCGTAGGGAGTTGATTTGCTGTGTGTGAACTAAGATCCCAGTTCCTGCTTCTCAGACATGCTTGTTGAAGCATGAAGGGATGATGACATCGTCAGGTGTTGTTCTGTTAAACCCTGAAAGCTTGAAACTGAGTTTGTCTGCACAGAAAGCATTAAATTGAGAGTGAATCATTGTGGATCTAACAGAGTTACGACCTCAGCTACTCTTACTCACGTCCCAAACGGTGTGTGTGTCTCTTCTCGCTCCATATATGGTCGCGGAGCGGAGACTTCCCCACTCAGAGGGCGTAGCAGCCGTCAGTCAGCTGAGGTTAGAGGACGTTGATGGATGACGCTGGAGGAAGCCGCCATGAGGAAGAAACAGGTGAGGATGATTAAATCTGCAGCTCATCAAACAGCAGAATGATTGTTCAGGTGCAGACTGAAGCGATAAAAGTCAGACAGGTGAGAGGAGTGACTAAGAAAAGTCCTCCTGAAAGTGAAGAGCGTCGCCTGACAAGCACAGACGAAAACTGATGCACCGATGACAAACATGGCAACATTCAAAATGACCAAACGACAATGGATATCAACGCAAAACTAAAGCAGACCGTGTCAGATTTTAACCAGGAATAGACAAACTTCTGGGAGTTGGGTCAATTACTGGGTTTCAGAAATACACATGAATGGAAGCCAATGAAAAGTAAAGAAACATCAAATGAATAAATGTGATCAATAAGGCATGAGCATAATGCTGATATGTCTAAATATGCAGCCTTTAACAAATTACCTGTAATATTTAAAAAAAAAAAAAAAAAAAAAAAAATGTCCTAACCATTCAGTCGTGTAAGTATTCAAATATACTGTGACAATGTTTTTAAAGAGAAGCAATGA
>CAEGAE010047476.1:0-34297 GCA_903067095.1 Girardinus metallicus
TTGCCTGAAATTATCTTACATGGCAAATGTATACAATGTACTATCTTAATTTGACGTTTACCTGCGGGTGGATGTGCCGCATAATCATGGTCCGCAGTAGCATCTTCAGCCTGGCCAGCTTTCTGACAGAGGACAAGCTGCCGTTTCTTAGCCCCAGCAGACTCTCTCGTTGCTGGTGAAGTTATTCCAGGCAAAAAGGGAAGGAACAGCTCCACTTCTAAGGCGGCTGGTGGCAGATCCGCTAACAAAATCCTCCGGTGTGAAGTGGCGGCTAGATACGAAAGTGCTCCCTGTCTTTATGCAGAAGTCGGGGCCTTCCTCCGTTGGTCCGAGTCCGTCGGGAACGCATGATATGGCTATTTTCTTGCCCCACACGAACAACCACGGACTGAACAAAAACAACTCCGCCGAGACTGAGCCATTTCCCTAGCCTTTTAATGCTAACGCTATAGCCACCGGAAATTGTCAAACCCCACATCCGCTTTAAAACGCGGAAGCGTGAAAAAGGTCTACTTTATCTACACCAGCGCGACATCGCCCCCCAGTGGTTGTGTGGATAACTGCACGGATCCGCCGAAACAAAACTAAAGAACACACAAACGAAAAATTAGACACAAAATTAAAAATTATGTTGGGTGCCTATGTTTCTAATCACTGTCCTTATCTGCCTTTCCTAATCAGTTTTTCACCCCTCTACACATTTCTGCAATAAGATACAATATTTGAGAGAAATATAATATAACATATAATCATTTACATTTCCTACAAAACACTTGACTGTCATATTTGTCTTATATGTTGCCTATTTAGTTTACTGTTGAACAGGTAAAAAATACATTTTTGACCCACAATTTTTGATTTGAGATATTTAGCCAATGTGAAAAAAAGTTGGGACATCTTCTCCTGTTTTTAGGTAAAAGACACAGAATTAAAAGGTTATAAGGGAAGTAAAGTAAGTAAAACCAAGTACTCCAAGATTTTTCAAGTGTTGGCTTTTACTGTGTCAGAAATTAATGCACTGGTTCAACTCTGTGAAGCGGCATGATGTTGTTTTTCCTAAAACTAACAAAGTAATTTTAGTTAAAATTGATAAATTATGCTACCTTGCTCCAACTAAGCTTGTTTGGTTATTTACAGATCCTGGTCTGGATCTCCACGTTGTTCTTTAAAACCACAACATTAGCTCAGGAGAAAAGAGGTTTGTTTTTTCCTGTGTGCCTAAATGCCTCCCTCCCTCACCCCCAATAAATTGTAATCAGCATCTAAAACTTCCATTATGTATTTTCTTATTGATGATCTGAAACATTTAAGTTTGGCAACAAAGCAAAAACAAAACAAAACAAAAAGATTTGTTGGGGGTGCAAACATTTTCTCATGACAGATGTCTAGCTGTCCGCAGTTCTGTTTCAGTTGGAGGAGGTCAGTTTCTCTTTTTCAGGCATTAATTTTTTTTTTGTCTCACAGGTGCATTTATTATTGAATTATTGGAGTGCAGGTTGCACCTGTTTGCAGTAAAGCCAACCATTTAAACTGCTCAAGGTCTGAGATGTGGGGTGACAACGTTCAGCTGGTGTTTGCAATCTGTCTTTTTGAGACTGACAGTTTATATTAAACTAATTATTGTGATTATATGGCTTCCACATTAACATAGGTTGTTAATCTCCTATGAATGACTCAAAGCATGCAGCTGTAAAAATACTAAACGTAGCGCTGTTTTGGTTTATTTAGCTGGGTTGGAGAATGAATGCAGCTTTGTTCAATAACTCAAAATAGAGAGAAGACCTTCACAATAAATCGTCCACCTGTTTGCATTATTAATCGCGGTATTTTGTGTCAGCTGTGTGTGAGGTGGATCAAGCTATAAAGCGTTTGGTCCTGTCGTTTTAGCACCACAGACATGCCTGCTCAGTAACTTAACGTTCAGTGTTATGACTCCCATAAAAACCGAGGTGTGGAAAAGCATTTTAGGAAGACTAACAACCTAAAATTCTTTGGGACAAATGGTGTGAGCAGGTGTGGGGGCCATAGCCTGCATGATAAGAAACCATAACTCTGTATTGGGCTTCGTATACTAAACGGCACATCCATTCAGTCTATGAGGATGCACCACATGTTGAGCCGTTTCCCACCGTGGTCAAACACTCTAAGCTGGACCCCAATATTCCCTTGCACAGTTAAAATCCTCTGTAAGTAAAAAGGAAAGTCAAATCTGCGTGTCATTAAGGGATCTGTAAACCACAGGTTTTCTGGACAGCTCTGTCAAGACCAGCTGTACATACATCAGAAGCTGAATGATATGTGTACAATGGTGAAGACAGTGGAGAGAAGGAAGGATAAAGAAATAAGAGCAAACAGAAGGACACGGACAGGTAACAAAGAACATACCATGTCCTTAAAAAGCATTAATACCACATGACCATTTTCATACATTGCTAAGTGTATCTTATTTGGATTTTATCATAAGATATTGCATAACTATAAAGTGGAAGAAAGTTTTTAAAATGTGAACAGCTTGCTATCCATATGTAATCAGCCACCAGGTTCCCTCAGGAGTCGCCTAATTATTAAGTAGAGTTGAGATGTGTGTAATTTAGTATCAGTTTTAATGCCAGTAGTTCTGTGCAGGCCTCCAAGATTTGTTAGAACAAACCTCATCATCCTGATGAGCAGACAGGATCAGAATGACCAAGGAACACTGCAGACAAGTTTGTACTTCCATTTGAGTCTCTACTCATGGATTATTGCCATTTTTGTTGCAATAAGTTAATGTTTTTTGGTGTCTGGAAAATTTGCCATTCAAAAACCTTCTAAAAGCCTTCTAAACAAGCACTGCCCCTCACCTTGTAACCCCATTGAAGCCCAGACCTGTTACCTAGCAACCCCAGTGAAGTTCCGCCGATCGCCTAGCAGCAACCCAAGCAGAGTTCCAGCACATTTTCTCAGCTGTATAATGACTGCTGGAAAAGATGAGATTTTGTTTGTTTTGTTGTTGACTTACTCTACAGAAACCATTTCCTACATTCCTGTTGGTTGTGCAGGAGGCTTTACTTCCACTTTTCAAAGATGTACAGTGGTGTACAGAGTCAGAGTAAATGTTGAGTTGGGGGGAGGAAAGAGTGTGCAGCAGCTTTGTTGCATTTAAAGTCACAAGAATCCCAAAATCGGCTCATTCTGAAAGGAGCTCAAAGTAGGCAGAACTGAGCAGATTGAGAATGATCTTGTGGAAAAAATGTAGGGAGCATGGTCTGTAAACGGTTTCGAAGCATAATAGGTCACATTTAAACATCAAGCCAGTAGTAAATCTGGTAGTTGAGCCTGCTGATAGAACATACTGTTAATAGTGGATTCCACCATCCTGCCTTTATAATCGAGCAGAAAGAACCGAACCATTGTTGAAACAAAGCCACAGAGTCCTGTTTTCAAAAAAACATGTGGGGGACACATTGGTCAGATGCTATGAAATTTGAGACGCTGGTCAGAGTTGATGTGAAGATGAGTGGAGCTAAATATAGAGTGATCAAGAAAAAAAACCTGTTTCAGGGTGAAAAAGAGTTGAAACTAGTGAGGGGTTCAGCTTCCTGGAGGGCCGTTACCCAGAACCTAAAGTCAGACCTACAATGGGATGTTTTCGATTAAAGCATATTCATCTCTGATCTCCATCCAGTCTGACTAAGGTTCAGCTGTTTTGCAAGGAAGAACTGGCAAAAACATCAGTTCCTAGATGTGCAAAGCTAGAAAAGGGTTACCACAAAACACTTGCAGATGTAGTTGCATAGAAAGACTAAGTATAGTAGACTAGTCAACACTTAGTCTACAGAGTACTGACTAAGAAGTGTTTCATGCAAAGTCATGATTTTATGTAAAAATACAATTTAAAAACATGTTTTATAAAATTACACACTGGTATAATATGGTTTATCACATAAAATTGCAACGAATTGTCAAATTTGCGGTTATAATGCAACATAAAATCTCAAGGCTTATGAACACTTTTCAAAGTCACAGAAACATGAAGTCTGGGATGGGAAGCTGTAATCAATCTCTGAAAAGAAAGTTGGACGGTGTGTCTAAAGTATACTGGCTTAATAAGTGGATCTGTTACCATGTCAATAGCTCTCAACAGCAGCTCGGCATGGCTGCTTCATCTGTCCTTCCTCACCTTCCAGATGCTCTCGCAGTAAAGAGGTGAAAGGTCGCCAGGTGCTTCAAAAAGCCATAGAGTCAAATTTCTAAGATGTAGAGCAGTTGTTGTGTTTGGGTGAAGCAAGCGTAATGCTGTTGCAGTGTGCTTAGAGCCCACACAGACAGAACATCATAAATCCATGCTGATCATCGCTATTAGCAATCAACAGCTATCTGGGTTAGCCAAAATCTGCTTTTATGGCATTAAACACTTGCCATCAAAAATCCATAATCCCAGAATCCTTTGCCTTTAACACATTAGCAATTCAATTCAGTAAATCAGTATTTAGTCTGCGCAGTAAATCCACAACAGACCAGTTTTTATTCATAGACGTTTTTAGGGACTTTGGTACAATTATTCTGTCAAAACTAGCATTCAAGGCATTCAAGATACAACTAATGATTTTTGTTGGAGGTAGTTACTGCAAATACATTGTGAAGATCATAATTTTCATTTTAGATTTTTGTATGTCAAAAATCTAAAATCTAAAATGCTTCTTTAGGTAAATAATGTTCCCCCTTATTATTACTGTGGCATAGATGATTTAGCTACCAAATAAAACAGGTGGCCACTGATTTTCTGGACATGCTGAACAATTTCAATGTCCATACGTGTGCTGAATGCACTGCTACTGTATTTCTACAACTCATGCTCAAATGTAGCAGTTCTGACCTTATGAGAACATTATTTTATCTCACACAACATTATGGAAATGCTTTGTGCTGGTGAAGACTCACTCACCTCAGCATGCAGGAATCTTAAAGAGAAGCTACTGGCATGATCTACTCTGAATAATTCAGCAAATATTCATCAAACTTCACAATAGCGATGCAGTTGGTAGCACTGTAGAAAACTGGAGAAATGCACCTGCAATGATAAGCAGAAATGAATGGATGGAAAATACGATTTTCATTAAGCTAGCATTCTTGACAAGCTAGGAAACAGTGTGACTGTGTGTGGTAATAACGAAACAACCTATGAGAAAGCCTTATTTTAAACCTATCCTGGTTGTTCTAAAAAGACACTTTGACTCTATGTATAACAATAATCAATCAGTAATCATTACCAATAATAACTTGGTTAACTTTGTTGGAGTAGAATTGATCTGGAGAAATCATAGAAGAAAGATTTGGTGACAAAACACTGAACACAACATTTCGAACTTTGACTGTAGTTTTAAATATTTGCCTGTCAAACATTCATATTTAAAAGGGCAGTATTATGTGTTTTTGAGCCCGATAGTTTCATTTTATAGCACAATAAAGTAACTATGTCACCTTCAGTTGTTATAAAAATGTTGTTTATAACAAACATGACTTATAAGATATTTGACTTTGTAATTTAACACCTTGAAATTAGGTGACAGCCTCTTTAAGATGTCATCGTATCACCATTCCTTGATCAGGTGTTTCCATATGTTTGTTGGAGCGCTGGACTGAGAAGTAGTTCATATAATTAGCTCAGCAGATGCGCAGTTGCAGGAGTTTGATAATTGCTGCTGCCAGTTTGAAGGAGCTGAGTGGGGGTGGGCTGCGGTGGAGGCTCGACTTCTAAAAACCCAAATGGTTGCCTGAAGAGATTCAAGAATTTCTCAAACATACATGAAAGAGTCATGGTAACTCTCCAGGTATGTTTAAGATGAGGGAAAAGCTTTATATCATGATGTAAAGCTCAAAAAAGTAAATTTTACATAATACTGCCCCTTTAATATTTTCAAAGTAGTGCAAGACTAAATCTTTTTATTTTTCTGCTCTGAAAAATAGCTGGTGATTTCTATTATAGAGCGTGGAAACCTGGAAATCACATTTAATTCACTTGCATCTCTAAGAATTGAGTGCATCTGTTCCATTATTGTGATGAGCATTTACGACTGCAAAACAGATTTCCCAGCTTTGCCCTATCACCATCCATTATGCAAACCGGCGATGAGGTCAGTTTATTAAGTCTAGACACGTAGCCCTCCATCATCCGCCCCTTGCTGTGCAAACTGCAGTGACCCATATTAATACATTTGTAATCAATATTTCTTCTGGTCTAGAACGCAGATTTAGACGGGGAAGGAAATTGTGCCGTCCACTTTAAAATGTCCCAGGGGAACTTTCATGGTCATGCACCAATTAGTTTTACTGTCAATAACAGTAATGCTGCGGGACATTGTGTTTCTGGGTGAGAGGAGAGAACAGATAGAGGAAGGAGGGAGACATGGTGAAGTGCACGCCTCGTTGTTAAGGACTTGTAACACTGACAAGTAGGATTTGATCAGACATAGATGTACACTTATTGTTGGCCGGGATTGCCGTTGAAGGGCTTGTGTCATGGGGCAAAACTGCACAATCCTTGAAGATAATGAGTAATGACGTCTTATAAAGGTCAACAAACAAAGCAGTAGTGGGGAAAACACAGGCCATGTGATCAGATTCATTAGGGTGGCAGCAGGAGCTGGTTGGAAGAGGATGAGGGGGCAAATTCCTCCGCTGCTTCCCCAATGAAACAGGTGTGTTTCTATAAGGAGGGCAATGTGGGGAACAAAAGTGCTGCTCTCAAGTGATCCAGGCTGGTCACACGTGACTACATTCTGACCTTTCAATAACCCGGGATTTCATTAAGTAGGTCCTAAGTAGCATATGCGTCCCACAGCTATTATCGCAGCAATTTAATGTTGACTGTGGCTGTCACTAAATGATCCCGGGTTGAGGATGTTTATCAGCTGTGAGAAGTTTCAGAGGGTTTTCAATGCTGATTCAGCCGCGCAAATATGTTCTTGCTTCTGGAAGAACATCTCATAAAATATTTCAATAAAAGACACAAAGAGTGTCATTTTAAGACAACGTTTTTATTCTGAGCGTCACAGATCCTTGTCTCTTTAAAAGAAGAATGAAAAACACATTTGATCCCTTTAACTCAGATCTAATGACAACACACAGCTTTGGTTTCCAGCTCAGGAAACAGAGGGTTCCTGTTTTTCACTCCAAGCTCTATTGTTATCCTAAACACAAGTTCTCGCTCTCTTTTTTTCCTTCATACATTTCGCATACTAAACAGTTATCACTTACCCACATCCTGGTCCCTATGTAACTATTTAGAAGCACCGCCTTCTTATCAGAACCTTTACTTTCCTAATATTGACAAATCTAGAGAGATAAAGTCAACAGAAGCATCCAGCAGTACTTTTCCCGTTTTATCTGCCCTTGTAATCTGTTTGTCTGCTTGGAATCAATAGCTGCATTTTGATGAACCATAGAATTATGCAAATTGAAATTACGAAAATAAGTTCACTTAAAGGAAACATACAAATAATAAAAATAAAAAAAACACTTTTCGATGAAAAGGATGAGGTGGTTTTTCATCCATTGAAAGTCACGTCACTTGATCAACAGCCAGATGTGACTACTGGGAAAAACGCCAAAGAAAACAACAGAAAGTAGTAGGAGGATGAAGGTTTGTTTTTGTTTATTTTTTAACAAAGTGTAGCTAGCTTCACCAGAACTCCTACGGCATCGAACACTTCATAAAATGTTGTGTGTGTCATTTGAACATGTTGGATCCACAGCTTTTCCATGAAATCACGGACAACAATTTCCCCAAAAGGCCGCATACGTAGCCTTTCTTAAGTGTAAGTGTCTTGTTGTTATTGATATTAGCACAATGGAAAAAATTAAGAGACCACTGCAGAATTATCAGTTTCTCTGATTTGACTGTTTATAGGCATATGTTTGAGTAAAATGAACTTTGTTCTTTTATTCTATGAACTACTGACATGTCTCTGAAATTCCAAGCAAAAATTTTGTATTTGCAGAGAATGATAAACGTTCAAAATAACAAGAAAGATGCAGTGCTTTCAGACCTCAAATACTGCAAAGAAAACAGGTTCAAATTCAGTTAGAAACAATAATACTAATGTTTTAACTCGGGAAGAGATCAGAAATCAATATTTGGTGGAACAGCCATGAGGTTTTCACTGGGGTTCAGTGCAGTGGGTTCTTAATTTTTTCCAGAGCTGTATAAACAAAGATATGTACACATGCAAACTGGAAACGCAGCTAGACTCTTTTCTGTTTCTGGTCTTGGGGTTCATGAATCTAACTGCTTTGTTTTCTCACTAGCTATGTGTTTTCTTGTTTTCATCAGGTTTGAATGCATTTCTGTGGGAACCAAAGGTGGGGTGTCCATGTTACTGCTAAAAGTGTTGGATGGGATTGAAGTCTGGATTAGCAACAGCTGGATTTAATGCACCATTAAGGTCATCTGTTGTTCAGGCTGCACCTGCAAATCCCCTGATTTCACCCCCCATATCGAACCCCCTCCCCTGTCTGCTCCGCTCCCCTCTCCGCTTTCCTTCACACACTTACTCACCCTTTCTTTTCATTGCTGTTCCTCTCAGCTTTCCTTCTCTTGTCCTGTCAGCCGTGAACCCCTCTCCCTCCCCTACTGTTTCTGCTTTCTGTTTTTTAATAATAAAAAAAATATCAGCTGCCACTGCATCAGTCTCTTTATTCTACATCCCCTCCCCCTCCTTCCCTCCTGTTTTGTTTTACTCCTGTACGCCTCCTTCTCATTGTCTCTCTCTGTCTCATTTCTCAGTTTCGGGCCCCTCCTGCTTGCAGGCTGTCGTGTTGTGTCTGCCAGGCCTTCTCAGCCGGAGCGCAGGTTTCCTGAGTACTGGAACGGAACAAGAGCTGGCAGGGAGACGCACTGAGAAAAGCCAGCTCGGCCGTTCCCACTGAACGTCACACACGCTCAGCCTCCTGTTTGCTGGACCCAGCACACGCAGTGATGGACGCAATGATCCTGCGTGTCACGGGTGATCCCACCTGGATGCAATTTATCTTGTCAGGGCAGCAGAGGAGGCTGAACTTGACAGTGTGATATGTACCATATCCCATTTAATTACATGGAGCAAGTGTGTAACATGTTGAATGCATTATTCTCCATTTTTTTCCCACCACCTCAGCTGAAAAATTGGGCACGGATATTAATAATGTAAATAATAAGAGCAATAACTAAACAAAAACATCCAATACCCAACTCTCCAAGTAGTATTACATTTTATTTAAGTGAAATAATTAGTAATCAGTATCTTACAATGTGAGGCCATCATAAGGAAAATGTTCATCCAGGTAGTTCACTGCATTCTAATAAAGAACAGATTATATCTAGGGCTGTGGCTATTTAATAATTTTACAATTGCATAATCTATTAAATATTTCCTTGATTATTTAAGTTAGTGTACAGACACACATTACACAAGGAAGTCCTAAAGTTTTGTTAGTTGAACATCTTTTGTTAGAACTTTGACAACTCACATGTAGATCCTTACACAAAATTTACAATCAAATATGTAATTCATTCTTAGATGGAGTAACTTTACTGATTATAAGAACTACTTGTTTGCTGCTTTGCCAAAGTATGAAAGCCCCTTAAACATTTTTAGATCGCATTTTAAAGAAGTGAAAATTTTAAACTCAGTTTGTCCTGTCTAAGACAATCGGTGTGCACATTGATAATCCCAAACGTTTTATCTGTTCCCTTCTAATGAGTGAAATCATTTGTGTCAGCCTTCTTATAGGAAGGTTGAAATTTGTCAAGGTTGTTTAAATATTATCTGATTTTCTCTCTGAGGCCCAGATATCTCTGGGTCACCAATGCCAGACTTTGCAAGTTGTGAGGCACATTTTAAAGTTTCTCTAAGTCATCTTTTTACTCCACAGGGTGCATCACAACTCGGGTAGCTCAGACAATAAAGACTGGATGTGTATCCACACATTTCAATTTTTCAAGAATTAGAAACACTGCTACAAATCTGCTTAGATCTATACAAACACTAAACCAGATCATCTCTTGCGTTATTGTAGTATAGTTCATTTCAGAAACAAATCATAACTTCTTATTATTGCCAGATTTCTGCAGCACTACAAGCTGTTTTCCTGTTGTACCCTTTAAAGTCTGAGTAAACAAAAGAAATAGATTCTACCCCTCTGGCAGACACTCAGAATGTCCCTCACACTATTAACACTAATGCAGACAAACATAAACACCCCTGTCCTAAGAATAACTCCCCATTTTCTCTCCAAAGAATGATGTTTATTTCTCAGTGGCCGCTCAGCTTGCCGCTCTGCCCGGCTCACTGAATGATGTTTATATCTCCTTCAAGTCCTGATTCCACCCTGGAGAAATCTGTGGCCTCTGCACCTGGACAGTTTACCACCCTGAATGAACAGGCAGAGACTCAGATCAAAGAACAGAGCTTCCCGCAGATCCCTAATTATATTGTTGTTGGATTTCTTTCGGAGAAAAAAAAAAAAAGGAAGGACATTAGCCTTCATGGATGGCTTTTACGATTTGCTAATGGTACCTAATTTTGAAAATGGCTTTAGTAAAGCAAGAGGGTCACGTTGAGAAAAATTAGAGGTCTTATGTAGGGTGCCTTGTTAAAGATGCAGCCGAAACAAGCTGTCTTCTTTCTCGCAGCTGACTGGGTGCGGCTGTTGATATTACATCAGTGGTAAAATTAGCACAGCAGCAATGTCTGTCTGACATCTGCTCTCAAAGGTCTCTCTGATGCTCATTAACGTTACAAAAAAAGGATAAAATAAAATAAACACATGTAATATATAAAGAAATAAATTCCTTTAATAATTTTTAATAATATAAAAATCATCTTGGGAGGTTTTCAGGAGTCCATACAGACAACAGGCAACAAGTTTACATCTGGTGTAGTTTGCATGAAGGTATTATAATAAAATGAAACGAGTGTTATAAAAATGAAATTAATGGGTAAATATATAAAATCCATTCTAATACATATTATTATATTTTATACAATATTATTTTAATTTATCATGCTATATTTGAAATAACAATATTAATCTCTCTCTGATGAACACAATGACCACCTATTAAAAAAAAAATCGAATTTTTTTTAACTACAACCTTCTTTTATTTTCTTTATATTAAAAATTGTAACAATTACCATTTGTCTTAAAATGGCTGTAGATACAAAAACATGTACGTACTGTTTCTTTGATCATTTCTTTATTTTATTTAAAGTTTATGTGTTTCTATGTTTTTCTTAACGGTAATTTAGATTAAAATCTCATTATTTGTTGCCCGTTTAGAGCAACGTATTCGTCACTGCATTTCCCATAATGCGTGGCGGAGTGTGACGTCATTATTCTGCGCAGAGCTGAGGTGGCGTTTGACAGAAGGTAATCACGCTAGACGTTTTCTTTAAAACGTTAAGAACTTACAGTGATATTGAAGCTCCAACTTTATTTTCATTGCCTTCAACTTTTATTGTTTAGCCTGTTTTAACTGTCCGGCTTCCTTGTTGTTGTCTTAAAAGCGCATTTGATCTCCATTAGTGGATGTGTTGCTACGTTACCGTGCTAACAGTTCATCTCCCCGTCAGGCTCTTCGTTGCTGAAATATCCATCATGACTAAATTCCTGCAGTGGCTGCTCGGGGTCTCGTTACTGGGCGCTGTGTGGGCTCTGGTCGCTTTCGACCTGCTGGAACTGAGCCTTCCCCGGACCTACAGGGAGGTGGCCTGGCCCATGCCGCTCTACCTACTGGTTACGTTCGGCTGCTACTCCCTGGCTACGGTGGGCTACCGGGTGGCCACCTTTAACGACTGCGACGAGGCGGCCAGGGAACTGCAGGAGCAGATCAAGGAAGCCAAGGAGGACCTGAGGAAAAAGGGGCTAAAGATGTAGGACAATTATAATGAACTCTTTACAGACTGAATGAAGAGACAAGTTCCAAAGCGGGATGTTTATAAAATCTGTTGCTTTTTGGATGAGCATGGAGCTTCGTTGTAGTCAGCAGGTGCGACCAGAACATTAATTTGAATAAGATATCAAATATTTCTGGTCAATATCACGTTTTTCCTGCTTGACTGTTAGATTGTGTTGACCGACTGAGAACTTTTGTGTGAAACACAGACCCATGAACTCAAGCTAAAGCTGCAGGCCTGACTTATTTTGTAAAATGAACTCAATTTCAATATATTTTGTCACCTAAACAACAGCATGTCCTGGTCACTTTTTGTAGCTACTTTGTTTTAAATCTTAACATAATTAAGATAAAGTATATTCTCCTGAGACCCTGTCCACATTCTTCTGATGACATCACATAAGGCATAAAGAAACCAATCACGGTTCTTTTGAATATGCCTGTTTGCAAGTTTTAGAGTTGCACTAATTAGGCTTTTCCTGGCCGATAATGATTTCAGTGTTTTGTTTTCTCATTAAAACGTTCATTGGTTCATTGCTTAGTTTTTTATTTAAGAACTAATGCATATAAAGAACATCCTGGCCCGGTTTTAAAGGCAAACAAACTAGATGGTACTTCCGTGTTTTGTGCCGAAGCATGTGATTTATTTATTTTTTTTAAGTCTCAAAATAACTGTCAAAGCACATGCTGCTGGGTAGTTAGAAACTACACAGCCAGTAGCATGCTATTAGTTTTGATAGATTTAATGAATAGGGACCAAGAATTATGTGTTGCTATTGCAATGTTGTGAATATTATTGTAATTAGTGTACATTTTCTCAGTATTTTTGGTTGGATTGTGTCCCTCGCATGCTAAATACATCATTGATCGTTTGCAGTATGTTATTAAAAACCTGATAAATGGAAACCAAAGGTTACAAATAAACACTGGATCTTGTAGGAATTTCCTGGATTTTAATTTCTGTCAGTTCTGAAATCATCCAATTTAAATGTGGAACTTAGTTATTGTTCTGTGTCAAAAGCTGAATTCTTGTCAGAGCAGATGAGCTTGGATTTTTACCTGTAAAGAAGTGTACATTCCTCTGTTCAGTATCTGAAATGAGGCCCTGAGGCGTTGCTGTGAATTAATTAAACAGGAGTTTGTTTTCTCAGTTGGTGTCCCTTCGTGGGTTTGCAAGATCTGATAATTTGGTGTTTTGCCAAAGTATGAGCCCCTCTTGAACTTTTCCTCTTTTTATGTTACAACCACAAACTTTAGTGAGTTTAATTAGGGTTTTTTTTTATGTTTAAGATCAAAACCAAGTGGCATGAAAGTAAGAGAAATGAAAAGATCAAACTATGAAAGGTGCAGGATGTGTTTGTATTCAATTTTCCTAACTAAATTATTTACAGAGGCATTTATCTTTATTGTATCCTGGCTGTATTTTGCTATTCAAGGATTACTCTGTATTTAGCTCCATCCATGTTTCCATCAACTTAACCAACTTTCCTGTCTGTTGGAGAAAGGTATCCCCTCAGCATAATGCTACCACCTCCATGTTCCGTAGTTTAGGCTACAGTCTCAGTTTTGTGGAAGTATAAGACGCTGCTTCTTGTTCCCTTTTGAACTCTTTGTTTTACAGCCTTCCACTTTACAATTCTGTGTTGATTTGTCACAAATTCTCAGCAATGCACGTTGACGTTTCTGGTTCCAACGTGGCAAAATGTGGAGTAGTTCAACAGGCATCAGTACTTCTGCAAGCCACTTTATGTTTGGGGAATCAGAATGAATCCGACTATGAAACTCATGAAGCAATCGATGTTGGCAGTTTCATGTCTTTGGTGTGAGCCCTAACAGGCTGCCTTTGCTCATTTTTACTGAGTCCCTGCTGCGTAAAAACAAAGCTTCGCCTGTCCAAAGACATCATTACGCGGCTTCAAAAGATCCAATAACTTCTGAACAAATGCAGAATTGGCAGCTCTGCCTGTTGTGCTGTTTGGCTGCAGCCCCATCAAGCCTCGTAACGTTCTCTCATCCCCTCATGAATCTGTGCAAGCTGTTGCTTGAGCAGACTGGATGAAAGGCAACCAGTTACTTACTGGAAAATCTACTAATCTGGCAAACGCACTGAAGCCTTCTCTTGTTAGTCAGATATGTTCTCACTTGTAGCCACATATAAAGACTTTTCTCTGTCCTCATTCTGCCCTTAAATACATTTTATTTCCACGAACGAAAGGATTTATGATTTTAGGCTAAGCATTTTACAGAGCATGCAGCTTAAAACGGCATTTTGGAGTCTTTTCCTTTCATTCCATTACTAGAAACACACAATACATAAATCTGATCGCTTGTTCTTAATAGCAGGTCAAAGCGAATACAATCGGATACATAGAGACATGACCTCAGATGTTGCCGCCTTTTTCCGTAAAATTGAGTCTGTTTGATCTGTAGCCATAACGAAGTGAACTCCTTCACCCATAAGCCACAACATTTGAAAAAGAGGAAACACCTGTTACCTGGAAGTGAAAGATTTTGCTCTTTTTGAGAGAAAGCTGCTTGGGAGCATCTAAAAGCTGTCTCCCTAGTTTAATTTTCCATCTAAAGCAGCTGCCATTTTGATTTCTATATAGAAACGTATTCTGACAGAGTAATAGAAAAACTTTTATATTTGTGTGAACATGAGAAAATATAAGGATTTTGTGGAACATCAATTCAACTTCAGTTGTAACTAGTTACATTTACTTGAGTAACTTTTTGAAAAAATTGTACTTTTGGCAGTATTTTTACTCTAACTTGAGTAATTTTACTATGATGTATTGTTACTCTTACTTGGGTAAAATATGTGGATTCTCTATCCACTGTAACTTTATTTAATGAAAAACAAGCTTGTTTGAACCAAAAATTCACCAGTCAGACACTCGCCTACTTTAACAGTTTATGTTAAAGTTTCATAAGTTTCAATTTGAAAGTTTATACTTCTTTTGCCTGATTTTGTTATTTTGTAATTATGTTACAAAGATGCAAAAATATTTGAGATCTGTCAGATGTAATGTGCTTATGTGGTAAAGTGAATCTCCTGCCATTGATGTATTTATGCAGGTGATAAAATGGTTCATCGTTCTGCAGCTAGATTCAGTTTGGAGACTGTAAAACCAGGAGAAAAAGACAATCACAGACTGGTTGTTGCCCTCTGCTCCAACCCAAAGGGGATTTTGACGGTGAGAGCAGCAGCACTTCGGTTCATGCCCGCTGCATGGCCCCTCTGAGACCTTAAAAAACATTCCTAGAGATACTCAGTGACAGTGCCGGGAGGAAATTCATCTCAATGTGACTAAAAAATGATAGGTTATCGTTTTTGTCCGCTGAAAAGACGCCTTTTCCCCACCCACACTTTTCACAGCAAAACCTCAAACCCATCTCGAGACGGACAGGATGGCAGAAAGAATCCGTAATCAGAGCCTTGAGCTGAAAGATTGAGATTTTGATTTATTTAATGTCGCCATGGCAAAGATATTTAGAGATATTTCAGCGACTTAGACACAGATGAGGTGAATGAAGTGCTAAGGGAAAAAGTATTTAGAAAAGCAGTGTAAATGACTTAGACAGACAGGAAACCAAACCATGAGCCGAAGTGGCACAGATGACCTTCACTGTGGGGACAATGTGTGACAGGACTTTTTCGGGAAGGGGAGACCACACCCCGCCCGTGGCAGTGAGCCAAAGTTTGCCCTCACTAGCACAAAGGTTCCAGCTTATTCTGCAAAACCAGTACGCTCAGTTTCCCAGCAGCCTCATCTGACCTTTCCATCATCTGAAGCTTTAACTCGCTCCAACAAAAAGGGAAGAAAAGGCACTTTTACAGTCTTTTATCCGAACCGGCAGAATATCATCAGCGCATAAAATAACACGAACAAAGCTGGAAAAAAGTCACCTCTGGGTCAGGCTATTGTGGAGCAGCTGCTGTGATGCTTACAGGATGCTGGGTTTTCTTTTCAGTCCAGCATGGCTGCTTATAAACGCTCCAAAGAGCTACAAAGGCACCGGGTGAGCTGTCAGAGGTCCCCTGAGTCAGACCGTCCTGGCTGTTGTGAGATCAACCGTCCACTGGCAGGCGGACAGGGACCGGTCATCATGCGTCCTGCTGATAGGAGATTTGACTGAGCGCAGGGAGGCAGTGATGGACCAGCTGCTTTTGGAAAACGTAACTTCCATGGCTGCCTCCCAGGTTTCAGTCTCACACACGCCACTGAGTCACAGCTCTGGCTCTGTTACAACCTAAATGATACACAGAGACATCAGGTCAGGGTTTTCTCTCTCAGTTATTGTACTAAGGCTGTACGCTGAGGCAAAAACCTTTATCTGCTGCTATAGGATGTTGGATTGCCTCTCAACCCTCACTGTTACTTGCGAAGTTGGCCTGTTGCAATAAGGAATAAATCGATCAATCGCATGATAAATTAAAATTTATCGTCCAGCAAAAATTGTTACAGTGACAGGCCATACCTGCAAAGTTATTAATACAGCCGGTACTTCTTCACATTTCATCACCAATTTTTACAGATTTTATTTCGATATGATGCCATTGACCAACAAAGTGGTCTATAGTTGCAAAAAATGGAAGAAAAAAGATGCATGGTATGTATATTTTCATCAGTAAGAATCTGAAAATCTTTCAACCTCGTCAACACCAGATTTACAAATCTTGAAACTGAAACTTTCTCTAATTGCTTTTTAGCAAAAATACCACAAGCTCAGTCAGCATCCCCAAGCATGATGCTACCACTACTTTGTTTTACCACAAGGAATCTGTTTTCAGTCTGATTTGCAGTTTTCATTCATTCCGCATTTGACCAGAGCAGCTTCTTCCACATTTGTTGTGGAAGAGGCTTGTTCCAAATAGAGGTTCTTCTACTATGCGTTACTTTGTGCTGGGTTATCACAAAAAACACAATAAAATACCCTGTAGACTGGAGTTGTAATTCTAACTACACTTTTCTACAGATTCCACAGATTTAATGCTTACAGATTGCATTACATTTCAATATAATGAATAGGAACAATAAAAATGCTCACAACGCATTTTAGGCTTCACTGTAACTCTGTGGGAATAAGAAAGAGCTCAAAGTGAAGTGTTATGCTGGAGTACAGCTGAAGAAGCCAAACCAACAGATTTTTCATGGGAACAAAAGGACCAAATAAAGTCCTGAATGTCCACAGCAGACTACTGGTGGTGGATAATTGCAGGATCCAGTCCAATGCAAAATATAACACCTTCTGAGCATCTAGCTGTGTGAAGGACATTTCTCAGGAGGCTGACATGTCATTGTCCAAGATACACAGGTTTCCCCACAAGATGCAATTGCTTAAGCCAGTCACAAACCATAAAAAAAAAAAAAATCAAAAGTAAGATCAAATCTTACTTAGATATAATACAGTTTACTTACTTTTTCCACACAGTGTTTTCCTATAATAGCTTCTTCGTTTATGAACAGGGCCACAGATATTTTGGCATCTGTTTTTGTACATTTTTATTTCCATAAATAGTTACTAAAAAAGCTGGAAAGAGTGAACTTTCTTTCTATCAACAATTCCCAAATCCTTAAAAAAAAAAAAGTCATGCTCCTTCATTTTTAAACAATATAGCGTTTCGTCTCGTATATCTGTAAGACATTGCTCATGTTCTCAGCCTGACAGCCTCCTAACATTTACTGCGGCGTAAAAAGATTTCACACTTGCTGTCCACATTCACACAGGTCAGTATTCTGAAGAGTGCGTAAATAAAACGAACGGTTCCCTCCTGATGATCGTCCACTGAACCGCGCCTCCTCCAGTTAAGAGGGCCTGTCCGACTGTCACAATTTATGAGCACCTCTTTGAAAACACGGGGGAGTTGTTAAACTGTGGCACCGGAGTTTTTTTGGTGCTGCAGCTGGTTTTACTGTCATGGCCGTAAAGCTCCCCTGGGAATGTGAGGAGAACAATGACTAGTCATGTAGCTCAGATAAAAAAAAAAAAAGAGAAAACTGAGCGTTTGACCCGGAGAGACGCAGAGGTGTGAGTGTGAGGAGAGAGTAAGTGCAGGGAGATCACATCTGTGCATTTGCACGTCATGGTAAACACTGCTTGGATCTCCATGTTTTATCCCATTTCTGTAGCTTTCCCAGTCTCAGCCCGCCTTAGCCTTGATCCTATTTGCCTCCTGTCACCTCAGGTTGTTGGAGCCATTATCTCTGATATTGGCTCCTCTGGAAATCTTTCCGCTTCAATCAGAAGGAAGAATGGGTTTGGCTTCCTGAGAGCTTTTTAACCCAAAATCACATAAATTCCAAAGAAACGGGGATTTTATTTCATTTAGGACGAAGTCGAGAAGTTTCAGTGTTGCTTCTTTGTCATGAATATTTACTCCCCGACCCATTAGGAGTCTAACCAAGGGCGATGTGCCATGGCTGGATGCTGATAAATATGTGCTCTACGTGACACAGTAATCCTGCACGGCCCAATTATACCAATGCTACGGAAGCGTGGTAATCCGTTTGCTCCTCGCCGTTTTGTAAAGTTATCAGAAAAGGTCGAGTGCTCCACTAACACTGCGAGAGGAGCTCAGCCAAGGAGAAAACGAAGTGTCACTACTGCTTTCTCAGATTTGTTCCTGTGTTTTCAAGTGTTGCTCTAAGAGTCTAAAGCCATGTTCTTGGCAATAGGAAGGCTGTGCTTTGAGATAAACGCCAAAGCTCACATTACATCATTCCAGCCGGTTCTCGTGCACAGATGGAAGATATAACTTCAGTCTGAGCAGTTCCCACACACTTGGTTGCTCTCCTTTTTGCACCTTGCTGTAATTAATTGATCGCACCAACACTTTGACCCCTCTGGTCTTTCTGTCACGAGTGTTTTAAAGCTATTCTTGCAGCAGTTATGCTGATATGCTGTCCCCAGCTGCTACGCATGCACAGCTGTGCCTCACTTATTTCTCTGACTGTGAAATGTGTTTAACTTATTCAATTTAAATGTCCGTTATCTATTTGTATCTATATACGTATGCATTATACCACATGTGTCAAACACAAGGCCAAATCTGGCCCGCTGTAGCTGTTTATGTGGCTCTCCAGACTCCACATTACATCAGTGAGTCCTTCCAGCTTTTCACAAATCTGCAAAATTCACACAAAATCAACAAATTTCTGATTTTACTGCAAATTTTCTCAAAATTGGTCAAAGACATTGAGTTTAAGTGACTGCTGCCTCAGCCTTACTTGATGTCAAGTGATAGTCCGTGATCGGTACAGGAAGTAACAAAAAGTCACATTTACCATCATAGATTAACACAAATCTAAAAATTCCTTACAAACATTTCTAAATTGGCACCACAAAATCTGTCGTTTTAATCCTGGAGGAACAACTATTTATTGGTATTTTAACAGCTTAACTGGTTTTATCGATATATTCTGGTACAACTGGCCCTTTACGAACATTCAGATTTTTGATGTGGCCCAAAATGAAAATGAGTTTGACGCCCCTGTATTATAAATACTTTTCAATTGGTGTTATTTTCTAATGTCAAACAAAATTTTGGATTTACATTAGCTGGTAGCCACAATGAGATGATTTCCTTTTTTGTGACATGATTTAAATATTAAATATTCTAATATAATGAGATCCACTTGGATTATTTTAAACTGCTTAAGAAACAGTCTGAGAATCAAAAGTTTTAGGCATTTGTTTCTTGACAGTTTTTGTGTTTTTAAAATAATAGCTATAAATGCATTCATTCACTTAGAATATCTCTGAAACAGTATCGCTATGGCAACCACAGATTAACACAAGAAAGCTGGTCTGGTTTTCCAAAAATATCTTTTTTTTTTTATTTCACATGAAAATTTTTCACATTTATCAAACAGTTTTGTTTTTTATATAATCTATATTTATATATACATATGGACATATTATACACTTCTCTTACTTACACATGTACAAAATTAGGCAACGAGAGTTCAGGTAAAAAATAAGAAGAGAAAGAAGGTAGTCATACACTGTTGTGCTTTGTCGTTACTGGTCATTTGAAGATGAGCTTAGCAACTCCGTTCGATGCTGTGTCCTGTTCTGCTGTGAACTGGTGACTATTTTTGTTTTTTTTTTTATGTCAGAGGTCTAAAACTAAACACAAAGAAAGATTTCCAACCAGCCCTTCATGTCAGAGAGTTTAACCGTTACAGTGGCTTCACCCAGCTAACGGAGACGACCAGCCTCTCCTCAATACACTTCATCATCTCAGTGTTTTTGCTATTTGCAGAACATTTTGTCTCAACACTCTTTCAAATCAAAACTCCCCACAGCTCAAGTACATTCTCCTATTTTCAGCTCAACACGCGCACACACATATACATTCTCTTTCACACAAATACCCCACCCCCGGCACTCATCGCCATCAGTAAACATTACATTTAGTGAGCACAAGGTATGTACAGTAAAACTTCTGAGCTGCAAAAAATGTCATAAATTATCTTCACAGAATGTACAAGTCAAAGGATGTAGTGTGTGTTCACACAGCATCAGGTGGCAGTGTGTGTCAGTGTTCGAACTACAGCGGCTGCCGAAAGGCCTACACACACCCCTGTTAAAATGACAATAAGATCAAAAACTTTTTCCACAGACAAGCTGACATTTTTCTTGCACAGTTCAAGTGAAACAATGACTATTTTTCAGACTAAATAGAAAAAAAGTTGGTTACAAAATAATGGATTTTAAATTTGAGGATTTTCTTGACATTTGTAAATGTAAATGACTATAAAGTTATAGTTCGCAGAGAGGTTTACAAAACAAGATATCAATTAAGAGCATTTTATATGCACTATGTAACAGCGACAGCAGACACCAGTCATTTGAGAGTGTGGAAAAGCAGGAACATTACAAAAAAAAAATTATTTTACCAAATTGAATAAAACAAAGCAGACAAAACCTGATCAGGAAAGGATGCAACAACACTGTTGGCTTCCTCTTGTGACAAAAAAACATCCAGAAGCTTTTAGAAAAATGTGTTTTAGTCTAAAAAAAAAAACAAAACTAAACTTAATCTTTTGTGGCACGATGGTTCCAAAACCCTTTAGGTGTTTGGAACTTAATGTGGCTTTAGATTAGTAGATAACTAAGCTTAACAGAAAATCTGGACAGACTATCTGAAGAGGGCAAAGACATGTTCTCAGAAAATGATAGATTTGAGGAATCCTTCAACATAGAGCGGGTAAATATTACCTAGTAAATTTGATTAAATGCTGAAATTGAATTAGAAGGTGCTTTGTTTCAGACTATGCTCAAATACGCAGCCAAGCTTGTTATTTTCTTGCTGATTGTTTTGTTCTTCAGTTGAATTGTGCAGGCTAAATGTCACATGTTCTACAGAAAAGGATCTGAAAAGTGATTTATTTTAAAAGCTTGTCGTTTTAACCAGTGTGTGAGGCCTTTCTAAAAGCCGCTGCATGTGTATTTGCGTGTGCTACAGTGTGTAAGCACATGGTCCACAAAGGGATGGTGGTAATGAGAACAGCTCCCATGTGTATGAATGCTACATTTAGCGAAAAGTAATCACTTGAGACATCAACAGCACTCAATAACAATAACACGACAAACCAGTACACAATATTCAAAGGTGGAATAGTGTACAAGTTAGAAAGAGGGCTGATCTTTGGCTCGAGTTCAGATATCCAAATCCTAGATGGTCAAGTTAGTGTTTGTGCTCTTGGTTGTTCTTCATCCACGTTGAGATCTTCTTCCTCTTCATAGTTTTAGAAGCAATGTGTCCTGCAAAAATTTTGTTGCACAGTCCTCCAGACAAATACAACTCAAATGGGGCTTGGCTTTCCAAATAAAAAAAATAAAAAATACTGTGATCTTCTGGAAAATAAGACAAAGCCCAAAAACTCTGTCTCAAATGCTCAATGAGGGTCCATCTGTACTTTACAAGTTCTGAAAGTCTCTCCCAGCGGCCAGCATTGGGTAATATTTTTATTTTAAGTCCGTGGTTTCCAACCCCACAGACTGTCTTCACTCTAGTCCCTGAAAAAAGTAAGTCTTTTCGCTTCCTTTCAGTGTAACAAAAGTAGTAAGGGGACTAGCAATGAGACGACAGAGAGCGACGTAGAGGCAGCTGCAGAGTGGACACTTTGGACATCTGGAAGGACTGCAACTGGGTCATCTGCTAGAAGAAGGAGAATAAAGAAAAGACATTAAGATTACACCCCAGTATCTTCCTCAAACTAAGCCTGAATGCCAATGCCTTTGAAAAGTTTTCAGACTCCTTGAACTTTGTTACATTTTACCAAAGTTTCAACCTCAAAACTTCAATGCAATCTCCTGGGATTTTATGTGATAGACGAACATGGTGGGGTGCATAATTTTGAAGTGGAAGTAAAAAGATGTAAAGTTTTTCCAAATGTGTTTGCAAAAAATATATTAAAAAAATCTGAAAAGTGTAGTGTGTATTTGTATTTAGCCCCTGTTTATCTTATAACCAGAAATAACATCCAAACAATTAACTTAGAAGGCTGAATTCGCAACAAGATTTCACCTCTGGCTCATTTAATTTCAGCATAAACACTTCTGAGTTTTTTTTTTTTTTTTTAGAGAACATTAGTAAACAAACAGCATCATGAAGACCAAGAAACACCACAGAAAAGGTCTAGATGAAGTTTAAAGCAGGATTAAGTTGTAAAATGTCCCTAGTTTTAAACATCACCCAAAATTATCACCCAAAAATGACAAGAGTGTGGCAAAACTGCAGCTGAAAGGTTCATGCTAACTCTGAAGGAAGCAAGTTAGTTGCACACTCTACAAGTCTTTTGGAAAGAGTAGCAAGAGGAAAGTCATAAAAAGTCCCACTGATACATCAGCTTTGCAATTTGACATGTTGTTGGCAGCATCATGCTGTGAGAATACTGTTTTTCCTGCAGGAACACAAAAACTAGCCAGAGTTCAGAGTTGACTAGCCTCTGTTTCTTCTTTCATAAAAGCCGTTTGCAGAGGTTCGCTTCCCAGCAGAATGCCACACTTTTCAGATTTTTGTATGCAAAAAGTGTTGAAAATTAACTAAATGTGTAAAAACTTCAAGTGGTCTGAATATATATATATATTTTTTTCCCAAAAACTGCATCACAGAGGACTGGTGAGTGTACCTGCAGGTCTGTTGGAAGGGTTGTGAACACCACCCCCTGTTCCAACTCCACCCCCGCCTGTACCTTTGTTGGCGACTCTGGCCTCCTGGGAGCCTGAGTGAGAAAGAGAAGCACGATAAGATCTCCTGCTTTGGTCTGCCTCAAGCTATTCACCTTTCATCAGAGATGTAGGTGAACTCACCATCAGCTGCAATGACGTCCACCCGCAGCTTGAGACACTCTTTGCCGTGGTGGTGCAAAGGTTTGGCTGCAGAGAAGGCAAGATGGGGAAACAACGACACAGGCATTAACATCCAGACTAATGCACTTATCCTCCCCTGTAATCCACCTTCATGCTCGCAAGCGTGCAAACACGCACACACACGTTTAAATTCTTGGCAACAAAGCCTTGGGAGGCCATCTGCGACCGGGCAAAGTGAGCTTCGTCCCGCCGTTCCTCTAATTACAACCATGGTAAGGGTGACAAAATTGCACGAGCTCTGTGCACGGTCTAGCAGGACAAACACGGCACATGCTATGCCAACAGCCTGCACAAGATAAGCTTCAAAGAGTTGAACACTACGCTCCAGCTGGTGCACGGAGATTGTTGTAGTCACGCTTTCTTATCAGGCCAAGATTTCAGCTCGAGTATAATTACATTAACTTTAATTTCACCCTCTTTTGGGGCCACCCTGAGATTAGAGTTTGTGTTAACCTTTTAAGATAAGGATTTTAACGTCTCCTTAGGCTTACATTATAACTATTTACAATATGAACTAGAGCAAAACATACTTTAGAATAATTTATCATCTGTTTTTACAGTGCCTTACAGAGAGCAGACTTAAAATATTTTTGCGGTATTTAATTTGAACCTGATCAGTTAATATCAAGTTTCCTAGTCAGACTTGCAAATCTCTGACTTGTAGATGGCAAGTCAAGGACTGGAAATGGTCTTTTTTGTTTTTTCAGATTGTATTTTATTTACTCAATTTTATTTTTTTATTTAAAACTTTCCAAAGATATTCAGACACATAGAAAGTTTAAATCAGATTCCATGGTTTTTCGAACTTTATAAAAGCAATGCAGGAATTTTAGGAGTGTTTTTAAATGTTTTATGGGAAAACCCCCCCAACATTTTATGATCAAGTCCTTAAAAACTGACAACGTTTTGAACTTCTGAAGCTTTATGTTTAGACCTAACATGCCAAATAATGACATGGCATTCAGGGGAAACAAAGAAAAATCTAACATTTCCACTACATTGTTACTGTAGATTAAAGACCTGCAGCTCATGCCTAAAGTCAAAAACTTATTTCTGCACAGAACAAGACAAAAAGCAAAACCATAACAGCACTTACAGATATAATAGTAGCTTTCTCCCTGACGAAACTCCTTCCCAAAGGTGAATGGAGTAAAACGCTGGAACTTTTCGGAGAACTTCTCTGGAGCGTGAGGGGCAAATGGATGGCTGCACTCCCAGCGCATCTGGTCGTATGACTGGGGCTTGCAGGACTCGTAATCTTCACGCTCCACCATGTACAGCACATACCGCTCGGCGTCCACCTGCGGCACCTCGCCCAGAGGGTAGTGAGGGCAAACAATGTCCAGGTAGTCATTGAGCTTCACCTCCACGGCATAGTCGTCCCGTTGAAACCTGCCGAGGGGGAGAGGAAGGGTAAGGAACGTTACGCCAGTGGCAGGAGACTGATAACCGTAGTTATAGCTCTGGAGGGGTGATAAATGTAAGCTTCAAAACCTCTGATTATATATTGATCGGCTGCACATCAAATGCACGACAGGGAAATCAGAGGAAAGACTGAGCGGCCTACAAATGAGAGATGGAGACTGGGACAAAGAGGGGATATTGGGCAGAGAAGATGAGTATGTTCAGGTGGAATTAAAAGGGAAAACAGGGAGAAACGGCAATCTGCTGAGAACCTGCGCATAAATATGGATGAACGTGAGGTAGCTGCTGAGCTCTGCTGGGCTAGGAGCTGGCACCGAGCGCGCATCGATCCCGCATCCCCCAGGAGTTGAATGATGTTTACAAAGAAACATTAGCAGTCAGTTAGCCCGTCAAGACAAGAGATGAGAATCGACAGAAGCAAAGCTACACACAAACACCTCAGGGATGGAGCATCAGAATGCACAATGGAAAAATGCACTCAAACAGACAAAAACAACTTTATTCAAACCACTTATTCTCCAAATAGCAGCCAAAATGTATTGTTTAAACTTTCAAAAGTATTTTTTCCCCCTTTCTATAATTTACCATGTATTCATTTCATTATACAGTACAATGAAGTCGATGCCAGCATGAGCATGTTAATGCTATAGTAGCACGGTAAAGCCAAACAAAAGTTAATTACAAAATTTCAGATTTGTTGAATATGCCAAAGCAAATCTATTGCCCTGATCCTGGCAGTGATCAGAGTAATTGATCACAGCTAGAATAAGCACATATGTTCATTTAACAAATTAAACTATATAAAAGTATGACAGACCTGCAGTGTAAGTTGTAATATAAAGACTTAAGCTACAATTAAAGCAGGTATTCACTGCTTAATTAATTACATGCAACCTAAAATTATAAAAAGGACAAAAAAACAAACATGTTTAACTGCCTCCCGTTCATAATTTTTAATGAATATTGCAACATGGTTACAGCTGCAGTCAATGCCTTTGCTAGTGTTATAAATATATGCAATTGTTCAGACTTAAAATGACCCAAAAGCAATAGCTTCCCAATATCTTATCAGTTAAAAAGCCAGGCTCCAGAAATGCGTAGATATCATAATTTATACTTTGATGAGAAAATCTAAACTTATACAATATATTTTCATATAAAATGTAATTTTAATTACAGTTTATATTAGTGTTAAACTGTGTTTTCCTTCAAAAACAATTAAATCATGCTGTCCAGTTCCAGCTGGCATACTATTAGTATGCTAACACCACAATCAGCTTCCAAATATTTTTATGCGCAGCTAAGAATTGTGATTTTTAGAATAATTTTAAAACATCCAACCACAATAAACAACCTCTTTTATAAACTTTGTCAAATCTGAATAAAAAATTTTAATATTTCTCATCCAGCGTTGTTGGTGTGATCTAGTTGATGCTTGTGAAAGTGAATCCAGTAAAATTAAAAAAAATATCTAATGGTTAAAACTTTGTTTTGAGTCCTAATATGCATTTTAAGAGACATGCGGAGAGAATACGTAATCAAGAGAAGAGTTAGATCATGCTGTTCATCACAGATTTTGTGGCTCATTCTCAGCAATCCTGCTGGTGATTATGCAACACAAAATTAGGAATCCTCAAAGAGTCCTAAAGCATGAAACCACACAAGTAGAACTCAGTACTTTCCTCTCTTTAAGTAGGATATGATATAATCAGTTAACGTACAGAACACGATTAAGACACACTAAGCTGTATGGGGCACAGAAACATATGTTTTAACCCATTCATTAGCCAAGTTGAACGAACATGCAACATGGTGATAGGCTTTAACTGTCTTCCATCACATTCCCTCTCATTACAAACACAGAGACAGTCAGACTGTCTCTCTCCCCTCCAAGAATCCCTCCCTTCAGTCCTCCACCCTCTTTACGATAGTCTTCACCAAAATCTGTATTTTTTTCCTTGCAGAAAAAAATGGAAAAGTCAAGCTGAGTACAAGAGTTTAACTCCAATATATCTCAGCAATCTATGATTCTCCCTCCTGAGTTCATCCTTCAGAGATATGGGTTTATCTCCAGGGAATTGCCACCAAAGGTATTTCACTTTTGTCTCCTGACTGAGTGAGTACTCCAAGGGAGGCTCACAGCTAAAGCTCTCTGTTCTCTGTTGAAGCCATTTATCACCAGACAGGAGCAGTAGCTGGCCGCTCGTAACACACTGTCGCACACACTTCACACTAATTCCCATCTATCAACAACCTAAAGCTGTAGCTACCTACTATTTACACCCACCAAACCCACACAGAGCTACTTTTCCTCCCCTGGTAGATTACCACCCCAGCCCCCATGAAATGTGGATCAGTTTACCGTCTCTTACTGTTCTGAGGTATCAAGGGAATCCCGAAGGAGGGATGAGATTTGACAGACCTAAATATTTTAACAGCTTTCAAGCACAGTATAGAGTTCTGTTGCTTTTGCGATGAGTTGGGTTTGGATTGGGTTTTCGAAAGCTGAAAAAACAGACATCCAACTGTTGCATCAATATATCTACGAATCATAATCCACTTCTTTAGGTACAGCTTTCTAGCAACAATTTGAACCCCATTCTGGTTTAAGGCATAGATACAACAAGGTGTCTGAAACATTCCTGAAATATTTTGGTTCATATTAAGATGACAGCATCAAGCAATTCCTGCAGATTTTTTTGGCTGCACATATCTGATGCAAATCTCCCGTTTCACCTCATCCCAGAGGATTCCTGGTGCACTGAGACTAGGCAACTGTGGAGGAAACTGGAGCACCGTTAACTCAGTAAAACACTTTGAGATTATTTAAACTTTCTGACATAGTGTGCAGGAAGTAGTCATCAGAAAACAGAAATACTGAGGTCATCCTCAGGTAAAAGGTGCTGTTTACAAGTGTATCTTAGTAAAACAGAATATACATTCTGTCAGATTAAAAGAACCTTTTGAAAATTAAGACCGACTTACCACATATTTTTGTATTCAAAATGTTTCATTTATTTGATCTAGCATTCTCACTTTAAGGAATTAAATGAGGTTTTAATAATTTTTAAGCAGAAAATTATAAGCGGTCTCAAAAGCATCCTATTGTTTGTAAATAATCCATATTATATGTTTCGCTTAGTGAATTGAGTTGCTGAAAAATAACTTTTCAATTATATTCTAATTTACTGAAATGCACCAGTAAATGTTGTTCAGTTGTAGTTAAAACATCCCCCATCTTTACATCACCAGCAGCCTGAATTGCCAATCCAATATAGGATGATTTATCAGACAATTCTTCCAACCACTTATTGTTAAACTTTGGCGCACATATGCAGATCATAGCTTCAGTTTCTCAATTTTCATTCCATGTGCTTCAAGATTCAACTTGTGCATTCAGAGATGATATTCTGCATAAGCTACTGCTTTGAGCTACTGCTGCCTTTCTATCGTCTCATACCAATCAGCCCCATTCTCCTCTGACTCCTGAGATCAACAATTTTCTCCACAAAACTGCATCTCACTAGATATACTCTCCTTTTTGAACTATTCTTTGTAAATCAGAACATTACAGTCACTGAAACCAGACCAGCTCATCTTGGATCAACAACGCATTCAAAGTCACTTTAATCCCCTTCCTTCCTCTTTCCGAAGCTCAGTCTAAAGTTCAGCGAGTTGGCTTCAACTACCACCTATTAAAAGTGGCTGGTGAATGAATACAGGGTCAAGCTTTCAAGAGCTTAGAAGAAAAAATGAGAGCTAGCTATCTTCTCCACAAATCTTACAAGTTATGACTTCTCAAAAGCCTTCGAGGCGCTAAGCTGAAGTATATATTTCTGCTTTTTCTCATAAACCCCTTTGAATGTAACAAGTAGTATTTGGTGGGGTTTTAGTGACAGGCTCCATATGTGTGACTAACGATCAAAGTGCTCAGGCCCATGCACAGGCACCAGTCGCTCATTAGTCAGCGAGGTTGTTTGTTGCCATAGGTCTTCCTGATACCCCCTGGTAACAGGATAGACGTTATGGCTCCAAGCTCTAGGCCCCGACTCCCCCTTCCCCCTGAATCAGTTTACCAATCTCCGCCTGACTGCATTCCCTTGCTGCTGATGGCCAGATAAACCACCATTTGAATACAAGGCTTCTTTAGTACAGTTCTGAAACTTCCAGCAAACTGTGCTGATAACAGTGTGCGACAGCCAACTTGTGGAGAGGGAGAACAATAATTATCATTTTGCCACGGTCCAAAAAGCTCAGCGCTTATCTCCCGCTTCCCTGCCGCACTGTTTACCAGATCGGCGCTAGAGTGCTTTTTTTCCCCCTGCTGTTACTTTGAATTGCAGCTGAATCGATAACACAGTCAAACAAGCAAGGTTTGTATGCGCTATCCATGACAGAGCTATCATCCCTCCCAACAAACTAGGTGCTTACACCTTGATTACCAACTGGTTGTGGTATGGTTGCGATGTGTTCATCAAAAGAGGGTGGAAGGGGGGCGCAATTAAAAACACAAAAAGAGGTATTAAAGTCACCCTGGAGGGGGTAATTATGCCCTCCTGCTCCCCACTTCCAACCCATTTAGGGTGAGAGTCTGAGCGGGGGAGACGGGAGACATGAATAGGAGTGGGCGAGGCAGGTCAAAGGGCTCCGGTTGGGAACGGCTTTTGAAGTTTCCCCATCAGTAAGTGTTTCTGTTTCGTGCTTTATCAATGCGGCCGTTTCATACAGGGTCTCTATTGACATTTCAGACGGGAGCGGCTCGCTTAGAGGGGAGAACGGTGTCTGAATACACACCAGGGGAGACTGGCTAATGCCTTTTATTAATGGCAAACAGTTTTAATTATCCCACTGCCTTTTGTTCCCGTCCAGCGCCTCGGCACTGAAACGTTCCACATCATCAGCTTAATTAACTGATTGGAGTAACTCCCTTCAAAGAAAGCTTTGGCTCCTGTGTTTAGAAGTTAAGCTAACAATGTCAAAGCCCACCACCTTTACTCTCCAATGCCCCGACAAATTTCTCTTTCACACCCAACTTGGGGGTCCCTTGTTATTTTCCTCTTCCGGACTTTTTCCTTTCAGTTTGTAAATGGGATGTATTGATTTATTCATATTGCTTAAGCCAGGATGCTTCCTATTAATCACGTCAGTGCTTCTGTAAATGTCACAGCGTGGAGGAGTGGCTGTTTCCCCTCTTTTCGGATGATTTGTGGAACTGCAGCGAGTATTGTTTGCATGCGCGTCTGTCTCGGCCTGATACATTTAAGTGTGTGATTGTTTATGTCTGAGAAGGCGTGTGTGTGTGAGTGTGTTTTGCATCGCTCCAGCTCTGAGGAATCTGGGAGTGCGTTTCAGCCGCGATAAGGTGGAGGATGAATGCCAATAAAGAACAGCTATGATAGCTCAGAGAGAGAATGTCAAGTGGTCAAGAATTTGGTGAAAAATCTACTACAGACCATATCCGGCCTCTCTTCCTCCTCACATGCTAAGGAATCCTTGATTTATTGGAGCGTTCTTTGGGAGAAGGAGTCTAATCGCTCTTCTTTAATCTCCCAGGTCTGCCTTTTTCCTTTCTACTCAACCTCTATCCCCTCCTTTTATCCATCCATCACCCTCCCATCTCTTTGCTCTATCACCCTCTGGAATGCCGGACCTCTGAGGTGAGGAGGCCACGATGCGGATCAAAGCTTGGACAGTTGTCAAATCAGCACCTGAGGATCTTAAATATACAAAGTTGTAAAGAAAGACTCCAAAACTGCCTTTTATCTCAACAAGGCAACATTAAACTATCGTGTCTTGGGCTGTGTTTTGTATGGGTTATGTCTCCTGGTAATTTCCCTCAACAAAGCTAGGGATGAGTGAACCAAAATGTGTGGGACCATCTAATCGGCTCATCCAGGCCTGGATTATTGGGTGGAGCAGAGTCTTTGCTGCAGCCCATTCATCAGCGCCAGACTCTGTTTAATACAGGGGCTTAGAGTGGACAGCGAGGCCCAAATCAGGGACAAAGTAATGTGTGAGACAGGCAGGCTGGAGCTCCCCCCCCCCCCTACTTCTATTATCCTCACATCAAGAGCGGGCATTACTCCTGTACGCTACAGTTTTGGAGTTCAAAGAAAACATTACTGGCAATGTTTAGGTGTTGCAAAACTGTGATTGAAAAGTGAAAACAGAGTAATAAAAAATGGACACAGGGGAGCAGTTTGCTTCAAGATATTCCAATCAGAACCACATGTTGCCTAATAAGACGATTAAGCCTTAAAATCCGACAGTTCAGTGTTTCAGCTCAAATTCCTCTTGTAACTTTTGTCTATCCATTCATCCATCACTGCCGGCCATCCCCTCCCACACGCTGTCCGTCTTTCATCACTCAATAAGCAAACCAGATCCTCATGTCAACCCCGACCCTTCCCCCCCTCACCTCAAACTCACTGAGCCAATCACAACCTGTCCTGGTGGCATTCCAAATATGCGGCTCACTCCGGTCCGCCATTTGCAGTGTGAAGAGAGTTTGTGCCAAGCCTAAATGTCCAGTGAGCTCTCTCGACTCCCCCCTCTTAACATAATATTCCATCTTTTCACTCTTTGTGGCCCCGCGTGACTTTTTGTCATCCGTCTAAATCTGCTTTCCGCTGCCTGCCACTCAACCTTTGTCTCCTGAGTGCACCATTGGTCACTCCAGCTGCATTTCTGGAAGAACAGGCCAAGCTGCTTTTGCCACCCCGCAAAATGACAAAGCTCGGGAGCGACTGACTTCTTCTCTGGTACTGAAGCGGCAAAGACAAATGCACGTGCTTTTTCCAACTGTCTCAAACTAGTCCCAGAACCATTTGTACTTCATAAAAAGGCCAATAGCAGAAAGGTCAGCAATGACATCACATCTCTCAGGAGCCAAATGGCTATACAACCAAATTGCTGGATTGATGTCTACAATTTAAATCTTTTTTCTTTACGTTTTCGCCTTTCAAAACAGCTTGAAACCTTTATTAGAAAAAGACCAATCAAACCATTACTGGCCTTTAAAGTTTGACCTGCAGACTCTGATTTGTGTAAATGTTTATTTAATGGGGCAATTGAATGCTAGACAGGATCCTGAATAGAGGTTGTAGTTTTGAATCAAACAGAAAATGAAGATATCACTTGTTTAATCCCATTGGTGTCCAATTGCACATTCTACTCTTAAGGTGATTTTCACTAAACTCAAAACATGCAGTTCTTTCACCCCTTTGCTATTGTGTTGCGTTGTAGTTTGAGTGTTTCAAACAGACAATACATAAATTTGCCCAGGGCCTCGTTTTGTACCTGCTTTCACAACAGGTGATTTAAAGTGATTCTCTAAAACCTAGCCATTATGTGCTGCAAATAAATGTGGTTATAAATCAGTATTACCAGCATGACGTTGTTCAGAGCTGCTTTAGATGGATGAAGGTCATGTCTTATAAGTGTTTAATGGCTCCATGAGGATCCAAATCAATATAAATAAAAGCATAGTGTATTGCATGGTGTAAATCCTCAGGAAAGAACATATGATTAAGTTAAATTATAGGTGAGATTTGACCTTTTCATAACCATCTCAATAATTCCTGAGATTTGGTATCAGTTTGATTTGTTTGTTTTGAACCAAAAACTTTAGGCAAAAATTAGTTTCCCACAGGGCATTTGGTACAAAAAAATAGATAATTTCATTGTAATGCTCTTACAATTGAGACATATTGAATAGTCCTGTATTGATATGTGACAGACTAAATCTTCACATTTAGTCTACTATAAAAAACTATATTTATGCTCTTATAATTTATAATGTATGTTTCTGCAGTTAGAGGCTTTCTCCAACATCTAGCCAATTATTTACAATAAACACAATACTTTAAAATGAACAAATGCAAAGCATAATGAATATGTTGGTACGGAAATGGAGGTGCAAAATGGCAAAGTGGTGAATTAATTCAGATTAGAAACAAACTAATATGAAAGTATTAAGCATATTTGCTTGATGTGATTTGTACAAAGTGAGGCAAATTGACCAAGAGCTCAACGTGTTATTTGCCAATGTGTTTACAGATGTTTATAAGTATGAGTTTTTAGCTTTGATATATGTAATGATCTGGTGGAAAACTTAATATTTTCCCTATTTAGCCTACAAAATACCAACAAAATAGATAATTTCATTGATGCTTTTCTGAATTTTAGGTGACTATCTTCAGCTGTGGTAACAAAACTCAACTGTAGTGATTAATCTCTTATAGGATTAAATATAAGGCAGGGCTAAAGTTACACAACAGCCTGTACTTACCCAAAAAAAAAAAACAACACAATGTTATGTTTTGCTGATGATATCCAACTTTTTTTTTGGCAAATTGCTTCTCATAGAAAATGAATCATGATAAAGAATTGCAGCTGTAACTGAGATTTTTCTTCCTCCATGACTCTTGTAAATCACTGCAGAGAGGTTAAGGAAAAGGGAAAGTCTGGAGCACAGATAAGGAAGAGAAATCAAGATGGGAAAGGGGGTGATTAAACAATCTGAGGGGTTTATGGGGGGTAAGACTGGATCAGAGGTGAACAATATATTCAGGCAATTCATCCTGGTTGAAAATATCACTCATAAAACAATTAATCCTCTGCTAATCATAATATTCTCACCCTTCAAACATTTCCCATATAAAAGCCTGGGAAGTTTAATCAGCTCCTGCATTCAGACTTCTCAACGTTGCGTGTGTTGCTGTGTGAGAAATGTATTGTTTATTGTGCAGACAGGATACGCAGTTTTCCCGGGAAAACATGTTAACAGGATGCTCAGCACTACGGAGGAGACAGCGTGCAGACTTTGGCAGTGGCGACCCGACAGCTCGCCTGCAGGAAGTGTAAAGAACTTTGGCCTGATTCATTATATGGCGCAGTCAATAAAACATGTCCCTCCTACCTGTGACACTACGAGAAAGAGTTGAAATGGGATAGGGAAAAACAACACAAGATGTGATTACTGTCCATCTGACCATTTCACTGAGCATTTTCTCCAGATTGAATTTACCAGACACATTACAATGCCAGATTAAGAGCAGAAGGGGGGGGAGAGAGGGCAGACAAAGGTGGATCGACTTAGGAATTTTCTAAAGAGAATGCTGACCAGCAAAGGGGGAAGGGTGAGGGGCCGGATCAAAAACTTAAGTGGAAAACCTGGATGCTTTTTTTTTTTTTTTCCAGGGAAGTGACTCTGGGTCAGGTTACTTGGAATTCAAAACTTCATCTTTCTTTGCCAAATGGGAAAACCCAGTTTTATCTGTGATCTCTGAGTCCCACAAGTGGATACAGATATAGAAGCAGAACCAAGGCTTAACATTATTACAATATTCATGGGATTTCTTGTTCCAAATCTTCAGAATAACCTACATGTAGACAAGGAGGTAAAAAGAGCAGGGAGAGTCTTAGAAAGAGACTCAAGTGGCTTTTTGATGAGAAGATAGAAGAAGGAAGCTATAAGGGAAACGGTTGAGAGGGGAAAAAAAGGTGTGACGAAAAAGGGCAAAGTACCTCAGTGCCAAGAAAGATAAAAAAAAAAATAAAAAAATAAAATAT
>CAEGAE010047477.1:0-11650 GCA_903067095.1 Girardinus metallicus
CCCGCTCCCTTCTTCCCTCATTCGTGAACAAGATCCCGAGATACTTGAACTCCTCCACTTGGGGCAGGACACCCCCCTGACCCGGAGAAGGCACTCTACCCTTTTCCGGCTTTTCCGAAATAAATTCAATGTCATTTGTGAATGACATTGAATTTTGAGGTGATTCCTCTGGATCCTGTTGAAAGAAAAATATCCCAACTTCAGAAGATGTGGCTTTAACCTAACAGCTCTGTGGTTCCTC
The DNA here is from genome assembly GCA_903067095.1 of Girardinus metallicus. Lineage (NCBI taxonomy): Eukaryota > Metazoa > Chordata > Actinopteri > Cyprinodontiformes > Poeciliidae > Girardinus > Girardinus metallicus. Next base: position 242 of record CAEGAE010047477.1, read on the forward strand.
CTATCAGTTTGAAGTTTCTCATATTGAGGACATCAAACCAAAGTTCAGATCTGCCATAACTGACTGACACCTTCTGGTGTCAGGCTAGCAACCAGCTTCTGCCTGAGGAACCAGTAACCTCCTCCCAGTGTCAGAGTCTCACTGAGGAAGAAACTGCATTAGGTTTTCTATTACCTTAATATGTCTGCTATAACTTTTGGATATTTCCATATAAAATAAGTCAATAGAGTTTAATTTACAATTTGTATGTCTTCGTGTCATGAGGTAGATCTCAGCCGGCTGGTGAGAGAAAAAGTAGATCTTAATGGAAACAAAGCTACAAAAATAGAATACAGATTGAAAGTTTTGGACCCATTTTATTTTTTGGTTTCATATTACACTGAAGATTCTTCAACATGAAGCTAAACAGTGAGTGTAGTTCGTTGTATGTATGACAAGGTAGAAATGAACAACATGACATATTAGGTTCTTCTTAATAGTAACCGTTATTTTACACTGCTTGGTAAATCTGCAATCTGAAAGTGTCAGTGAAATATATTAAACCCCTCAGTCTTCGGACCAGCCTGCCCTTCATGTTTCAGGTGTTTGATTCCGTCACACACCTGGCCTCAATAAATGTCTGATTAATGGATGAGCTAATGCTATGGTTTGTATCAGGTGTTCTGGAACAGACACTTTAAAATGTGCAGGGCAGTGTTAATGTCCTGTATAACAGTATAATATAAACATATGTTTTCATCTCATTGTGTTATTTTCACTCTGTGTCTGAATTTCATCACATTTCTGGATGTTCTGTGTTTCAATTAAATGGAAGTCAGCACAGGTTTTCATCACGGCCACAACACCATGTAAACTACAACGTGTGTGTTGGGTTTAAGAAAAGAGGCTGCTCTGTTTGAGTACACCAGCATTTATTTTTTCTCTGATGTTTGGCTGAACTCTTCTCCGACCATCTCTCTGCTTCTTCCTGAAGGAGATCCATCAGGAGTTCTCACAATGCAGACGGTTCTGCTCACCGTTCACCATGTCAGCCATGGGCCCTCTCTCAGCCAGAATCTCAGTCATTCTTTTCCTTGACCCTTGAATAAACAATAATAATAATAAGTTGTGGGTGTTATTCCTGATTCGTTTGTTATTTGAAACAGTATCTCATATCAAAATAAGATTAATTTATTTATTTTCTTAACAGTTTCTTCTGTTCCCTCAGAAGGGCAGAGTTTGGGAGTGACTAATTACATTTACTCAAACATATTTGAGTAACTTTTTGAATCACAAATCTACTTTTAGGAGTACTCCTACTATGCTGAACTTTTTACTCTTACTCAAGTAATTTTATTATGAAGCATCACTATACAGTAGGTACTGTATAGTGCCTACTATACAGTACCTATATAGTAGGCACACATAAACAGTAATCAGTTTATGTGTGACTGGCGACAGTCACATAAAAACAGGGTTATGTAAGCTGCATAGCCCTGTACGTGTAAGCAGATAGAAGAGAGGAAAACACAGAATACATAACAGCATAAACCTAAATAATACCTTGCTTTGTACTACAGATATGGACAGCCATTAAAAAAAAGATACCATCATAGTTTTCTACAGATTTCTTCTTCATTTTAATGTTCGGTACAATTATTTTCCATGTCTTCGTGACTGCATATGCGACCATAAGACAATATAAACCATACCTGCACACTGCTCACCTTAACGGCCTGCCTGGACAGACAGCAGCGGTGGATAACTGGTAATGGTAAGATGGCCTCCAAGGCTTGCCACTCTCTCACAAAAACAACTCATTCTTCGATGCTCCATAAAGCATAGATCTAGTTGAAACAGTAATTACTGAGATTATTAATTTTGTTGGGTCACTTATTTGAACACATTTTGTTAATTTTATTTTCCCTTAATAAAATGTGGCGAGACTAGGTGGAACTCAGAAATTTTGTGGAATTTCAGTTTTCGGACCCAATTGATAAGTTGCTCAACAACGCCGCCCTGGGAATATTACCCTTTTCTTTAAGGCACACAGGTTCACTTATGCAGGGATGGAGACATCTGAGACAACATTTCAAATTTTACAAAAATATTTATTAAATTTTTTTAAAACGCCCTTTTTTTTAAAAGCCAGTTCTTTATGAAAGAAAAGCAAAGACACTGCAGTAGCTGAGGTTACCTGCAGGAAGGGGCACTATGGGGACGGCATCCACCAAACAAAAACCCTTTAAAACACCAGACGCAGTGAGACAACCCAAACTCAGGAATCACAGCATGCAAAAGAGGAAGACACCGTCACCACACCAACACCGCCACTCAGCAACTGCAAACAGAAAACAAACAGTTAATAAATGCAACAACCTTAAACCTGACAAAAAAAAACAAAAAAAAACAAATAATATCTACCCAAATAAATCCACAACTATGTAAATGATCAAAAACGGCTGTAAACAAAACTAATTAACATAGAAAATACAAGTTAAAAACATAGGGATTGGTTGTGGCCTTCTTGCCGCACCACATAGGTGGTGAACTGGGCGCGCCGATACCATACCCCAAACACCGCTTCAAGGGAGGCGGCTGAACGACACCGCAGTCCAACTTTAAATACAGGTGCAGAAATCCGTGACATTCAGAAACAGTCCGATTCTTCTGAACGGCTCTTTACTAAGTAAATAGGACTGGAGCCTCACTGAGAGCCGTTCTTTGTTCTTGTAATGCTCTGCGTACACTGCAGTAGCATTATTTTATTCAATTACGTACATTGATTTTTTTAAATTGGTAAATAAATAAAAGAAGAACAAAAAAGCACCAGAGCATGTGCATTGGTCTTTGATTGTTTTCGTTCAAAGTGGCAGCTGTAATGTGTGCCATGATGTCAGACTACCTGGCTGCATGTAGCGGGAGAGAACAGTCACGGTGAGCACCTTGTGTGTGGTTACTTCTTGCTTGTTCCTCTTTCAATTATGAACACTGACACTGATGGTAAATAACTATAGTTGAACATAGTTCATCCCAGGTGTTTTCTTTTTAGGGATGGCAAGAGACTACCGTGGATTGTTTTGATCATATTTCACATTTTATCGTGTCATGTTGCGCGGGGTGCTGGTCTTGGTCTTGACTCGGTCTCGACTTCCCTTGGTCTTGCTCTTGTCTTGGTCTCTGGTTAGGTGGTCTTGACCAGAACACTGCGCCTTAGTGAGCGAGTCGGCCCGTTGCTGTGATACGTCACGTCGGCCAGTCAGACTCGTAATGCACGCAGAAGCAAAAAGTATTGTAAAGATACTAACGTGTTTCAGTGTGTTTACCACTCACGTCTGCCTGAACAATGTCAGTGAGGATAAATATGGGAAGTAAAAAAACGAAACTTATCCATCGTGGCGTACCGTGTTATCAGACAGAATGGATCATGAGAAACATTTCCTGATTGTCTGACCTGCCTTTGGTCTGTAATGCACTTCCTTTCTAACAGCGATTCCTTATTGGCTCGCTCATTTGAAAAACTATACAGAATGAAAAATACTAGCTAAGCTAAGAAAATAACAATCAGAGTAATTACTTCTGGCCAATATAATTACATGGGAAATATTTCTTAGTTCAAAAGCTATCTTCTGCCCACAAAGTCAAGAAATTCTAATAAAATCATGTTATGTTTTGTCTTTCTTACCTGTGAAAGGTAAAGCTAATGGAGCCAGCTTGTACTGTAAAATGAGTGAGAAAAGTCCACTGACAACATTTGCTATTTTTACTGATTATTTTCTAACAGTTTTCTTTGAACGCAGCACATATGGAATAATAAACGGCAACACTTTGTCCGATGTTCAGATTCCCCCAGGAAAGGGCATGAATTTTGGGACAATTTAATCTGTTTACTCCTTTTGCTTTATTATGTTTTACATAAAATTTCTTTCAATTCTTGTGTGTTTAGCTTTGTCATTTTATTTCATGTTTTCTTTTATCTTATCGATGATGCTTAGCACTTTATTTCAGCTCTGGCTGCTGTTAAAGCACTTTATAAATAAAGTTGATAATGATTATGAACAAAAACATGTTGGTCGGCCCAGTAGCTGAGAAGTTTGAATACTCAACACACAGCCACGGTCTGTTTGCCCTGACCCTACACACTGGAAGTGGGGATCTATTAACATTGTGTAATGGCAAGTGGTACTTGGAATAACATGACTGGTTTATTTTTTTCCTAGGGTCAGTTGAGAAAGAAGAGGGAGGCAGGATAGACAGCTTCTTTATAAAAAGAAGCAAATCAGGCACAAATCAAACAGGGTTCAGCTCTGACATCAGCAGCCCTGGTAGCTCAAGTCCTGAGACCAGTCAGGAGAGGAAAGTCGGGCAAACACCAGTTCACCATCACCAGGTCAGAGTATCTACACAAACAGTCAAATTCCTATTCTGTTTTAGGTTATTTTCACATGTTGGCTGCTGCTAATGTGTTTCTTTAATTGTTGGTTCAATTGTGTTAATGTACTGTTTTTACAACGCCTCTCAATCAAAGGAGGAGTCTGAAAACACAGAGAGCTCTGTGTTTGACCAGGATGATGATGAGCCCATTCAGCCAAGTTCTACAAACTTCCCCAGAACTCAGCATGGAACAAGAAAGAGATCCTATTTTATATTTTAGCTCTAGTCTCTCCTGCAGTCAAGCAACCAGAAGATGCCAGCACTCTTTCTTATTTTATACAATGCAGTGGTTGGATATTCCCATTGTGCTTAAACTTGGGTATTTTGTTTCAGGTGTAAATAGTTAAATGATAGGTTTAATATTTTTGCCTAGGAAGACATAAAAGGTACATTTAGCAAATATTTAAGTCTTTAAAATATATGAATGTGGACAAAGTCAAACACTAAAGCTGTTTAGAAAAAGACTTGATTTCTAAACTTAAAAATATTTAGTCTCCCAAACTTTCTTCCAACTGACAACAGTTACAGTATCATATCACAAATTAACAATTAATTTGTCAAACAAGAAAGGGACAAATTGCACACTGACTTATTATTTTAGATTGTCAGAAACAACTGCATAAATGTTGAGTCATCAGAAGAATGATGTATGGATCTTAGGTATACAGAATTTTGTAAATAAGTGTCTAGATGTAAAGAAATTGCTATAGGAAAAACATTTCACAGTTGCATATTTCTTCACTTCCTTTCCACCGCCTGTTATACGGGATTTTGATTTTAAAAACCCATATGCCCAATCTACTTTAATCTATTGTTAAAAATATATTCTTACATTTGGGATACAATGCTTTGCTAAAAAAAACTTATCAATTTGGAATGAAAACCAACAAAATCTCACCCAGTGACAGAGCATTTCAGAGTTTGCAGCTTCAGTTGTAGATTTGAACATAAAATGCACATATAGCATCTATCAAATAACAGTTTCCATAACATATAATCTTCTTTTTTGAGATATTGTAAATGTGAACTGTGTGACACTGAATTCTCATTGTAAGTCTTGTCTTGTCACAATGGTGTCATTTAGAAGTTAATGTCCACTTATGCTTTGTGTGGCATGCATTAATAATAAACTGCAAATTACATGTGCAAATCTCATTTCATCAGTCTTTACTTATATATAGTATGTGAATGAATGTACTCTTACTGTATTGTCATTGTCGTAGTCAGTGGACCCCTGACAGATAGCCTTGCCCCCAGCAATAAAAGTCTAGCTCTGCCACTGACAGACGACATGTCTGACTGAACGCAGCAGCTTCTTATATACCCCGCCCACTTTACCCAACTGGAACTTCTCACCGGAAAACTATTTGTATAGAAATATGTATATTTCCATACCACTACAAAAGTGTTTTGGATCTTAGTGATCAGAGGACGTGCTGGTCTTAGCATCCTGGCGGTGTTCAGTTTGTCACCTACTACTGAGATCAACTCGAAACCTTCAGGGATCGTAATTGACCACCCCTATTGAATAAATATGACTGTAGTTGGAAAACAAACATCAGCGTTAGCTTACCGTGCAACGTCTGGGCAACTGGAGGACTCCTGGATGGACAGCAGCGGTGGATGTCTGAGAGATGGCCTCCGATGCGGATCTCCAAGGCTTGCCACTCTCATTCTGTCAGCTCAACAAAAATAACTAATTCTTCGATGCTCCGTAGAGGTGCCTCTGGATATTGCAGTTCCCTTCTGTTGTACAGAAAAGTCTGCACCTTATAGTTGGATCACAGCTGATAGCTACAGAGGCTTCCCGAACCTTCAGTCGTAAGCCAACTTCAGCGGTCACTTCGTCCAAACTATGAAAACCCCGACGATGAAGCTCAGAGTCCATGAGAGCCGCCAAATTAAACACGTTCTGTCTGAGCGGCCACACGAAAAAAAAAGTCGTGAGTCATAACACTATTTTCTTATGAAGTTGCTGAGCTTCAGCTCACTGATAACCCGGTGGTAGGTCGCCATCTTTCTTGAAGCGAAGTACGGTGTGATGCTAACCAACCAATCGGAGACGTTGTACCCTGATGACGCTGCCCCTCCTCATTAGCATTTATTTACTTTCCTTTTTTCCGAGTTTTGGGGAAAAACTGATAATAGAAAAAAGGAAAATTGAAAAAGAATTAATGAAAATGGGAAAATAAAAAACAGATAAATGAAAATGAAAAATTAGAACGGATGAATGAAAATGGAAAATGATCAAGGAAAATATGGAAATGAAAAAAGGCCAGGCAGAAATAAATTTGTGAATAAATAAATGCATAAATGAATAAATATAAATGGGAATAAAGGTGCCAATTACTCATTTATTTATTTTACCTATAGATTTAATTTTTTACTCATTTATTTATTTAATTTCCCTATATATTTATTTATTTAATTTTGGCTGAAATGACTCTATAATTGCTGCTGTAAGAGGTCAGAGTTAAGAAGTCAAGAGTTATTGGTTCCATTTTAACACCTCCAGATTTGACACTTTTACATGCCTGCCAGGCTGTTTGTTTTCTTTCCCCTCCCCCCCTTTTGTTTCATCACAGGTAGCAGGGAAGCTGGGATCAATCTCCCCCTGATTGATCCGCTCCACCCATGGACCAATCAGGATCCGGAGAGGCCTTATATAAGCAAGCCACCTGGAACTCAAGCCTAATCTGGCTTGCTTGCTGACATGTTCTGTTCATTGTGTAAAGATTTGTGGAGGGAGTTAGCGGACTAGGTAAGTTTGGGGTACCCTGTACATTTCATCACGTAGGAGTGTTTCTGTTAGATACACTAGGTAAGTAGGTGGGTGCCACCCTTGTAAAGTTTTGGTGGAACTTTTGTTAGATTAGGTTAGCAGGGTTTTCTGTTCTATTTGTTTTATTTAGCATAGACTGTAGTTAGGTCCTGTTTTGTTTTATTATTTTCTTTGATTTGGCACCACCTAACTGCCCCTTTCTCCCCCACCATTTGTATGAGCTGTCTGGGATTTTTTTTTTTTTTTTTTAATAAATCCCTAAGTTTTTTTTAACATTCACTTGGACTCTGAATTTTTGTGGTTGTTGTGTTACTCCCCTTCTCCTCACAAAGGGGGGAGCTGTAACAGAAACACTTTGTTTCAACACTTGATTTTCACTGCTAGTATTATACATCTCAGAATTACATGTATAGAATGCTACTCTATTAGAGTAAAATTTACTCTGCTTGTTAAAAATGATCTCCCTCTGCTCCTTTCTTACATGGTGCAGGTCTTATATTGATCCAGTGATCAGTTATGGCATGACTTAATGCAGGAGATTACTATGTCCAGATTTCTGAACTTAGAAGTAATCTGTTGTCTTTGTGGTTAATCAAAGCTATGAGGTGATGAAATGTTGGTAATTCTGTCATAATTCAATTCAATATTTATTGCAAATTGTTCATGGTCAGTCCGTATATACCCTCAATTTCAACTAAGTTATTCTTTTGGGACCAAAATTGGATTCAGTAAATTTACTGGAATCCAAAATCTGAATTTTCCACTATAATCTGTTTCATAGTTGCATGACTACATTTTAAAAATCAGTCATGCCCGACGTAGTATTAATGTGGAAAATTCCATGAACCAACAGGCTCTTTTAGTGACTTCCTGAAATCTAGATGTAGAGGTGACCTTTGATCATTAAAAAGCTGAATGTTTATCTAAATAAATTAAAGAATGGGCCTTTTCTACTAGAATTTAAAAGGGTGAATGTTTCCAAAACTTTAAGCTGAAGCTGAATTAAGTTTCAGTTGGTTTGGTTTTCATTCAAATTCTCTGTAATTAATCAAATGAAATGTAACATAAGACTGAACACTGGAATAAAATTAAGAGGTGGCTTAACAAAATACATGTGTTCCAAATTATTATGCAAATTGGATTTTAAGTGTCATAAAGATTAATTTTTTTTGTTGTGCTATTAAATTCATAGATGGTATTGTGTCTCAGGGCTCTTTGAATCACTGTACTTAATTTCAGAGACCTGGGGTGATTAGTTTGTCAGGTGAGCTCAATTAAGGGAAATCTACTTAAGAAAGGTGTTCCACATTATTATGCGGTGCATGAACCTACTATTCGGCCACCCCTAACCAGTGCTCATAAGCAGAAACGGTTGCAGTCGGCCCAGCCGTGCATGAAGATTAATTTTCAAAGAGACTTGTTCATTGATGACTGCTGCGCAACCCTGGATGGTCAAGATGGATGGGTGATGGATGGCCACTACTTCCCAACATGGCTGTGATATCAACAAGGAGGTGATGGAGTCATGTTTTGGGCCGAAATCATGGGGAGAGAACTGGTCGGCCTCTTCAGAGTCCCTGAAGGTGTGAAAAAATGACCTCAGCAACTATATGGACTTTCTGACTGAGCACTTTCTTTCATGGTTCAAAAAGAAGAGCCATAGCAAAATCATCTTCATGCATGACAATGCACCATCTCATGCTGCAAGGAATACCACTGTGTCATTGGCTGCAATGGGCATAAAAGGGGAGAAACTCATGGTGTGGTCACCATCCTCCTCTGATCCCAACCCTATTGAGAACCTTTGGAGTTTCCTCAAGCAGAAGATCTGAGGGTGGGATGCAGTTCATATCAAAACAGCAGCTCTGGGAAGGTATTCTGACATCCTGCAAAGACGTGAATTTGTGGATAGTTTCTACTTGTACAAGTTCAATCGATGCAAGAATTGTGGAGGTGATATCAAAGAAGGGGTCCCATGGTAACATGTAACTCGGCCTGTAAAGATGTTTTACATTAACATAGCTTTTGATTTGAGTAAATGTGACCACTTAATGCTGAACATTTGAAGAATGACCGTTTGCAGTTCTTTATAATCCATAAAATGTTTTGAAAATCTGCCGTGCATAATAATTTGGAACAGTCCATTTTGAGTTTTTTATTTTTGAAAAATATACTATTCTCATTGGGAGCTTTGTTCAGTAAAACTTATTTTCTACTGTAATAGTTCATGGCTTGAAAATTATACTGACCATCATTTGCATTGACCATTTAAGAAAATCTGAGAAAATATTTGCATAATTTCTAACACGGTGTATTCATTATGAACACTTACCTGTATAACTCTCACAACTACTGAAATGTGTTGCTTCTCTGCTGTTGACTATCGATGAGAAGTAAACCAAAGAATCATGTCACATGGAAAACACATTACTGAGAAATCAAAGCTATTTCACAAGGTCTGACCTACCCTTGTAACCCTGCTAGGTTAAGCAGGACCCTGCTTTCACCTCTCTATGCAGTTTTCTTTGATGCTGATGGGGGGAAAAGCTGCTTCTAAGCTATCAACAGGGGAGAGAAAAATCCATGGTGTGTCACCTATTGGGATTTTAGACATGCAGCAGTGAATGAACCTCTCAACCTCAGAGAAAGGAAAAGCAGACCATTGACACACTCACAGTGCTTTTCATGATGATGAACATTGTCTAGACACATAACTAAAATAATCAGAGCTGGTGCAGCCACACTCCAGGTGGGCTGCACAAAGGAAGAAGGTAAGCAAAAATCCAAAACTCCATGTCTGTGTCAAGAGGGGAAGAAAAACAATATATAGCAGTTTATTGAACAAGCCATGCTTTGCCTTCAAAATATGATTAAAAAAGACAGCAATTCCAGTCTGAAATGAGTTTTCAGAGGTGTGTGTAATAAAATTTATATAATGCTCACATACACTGTGCAGCTTTTATTTCTTCTGGGAGGAGAGAATTGGCCTTTTCATTGTCATTCTGATTCAGGTAGTCCATGTAGTTTATCACGCTACTCAGAGGTATTGCAGCATTTTCCACTAACTTGACGTTTTGACCATAATTATTTCATTTGCATTAATTTAGTCTGTAAAAATAGGCCTAAGAAATCTATTGTAGCATCCATCACTGCATATTTTTGTGTAGGAGAGATGGCAAAACTGAAGCCAATTAGAATTTAAATTAGCATCCAATACAATGTTTAGGGATGAATGGGAGATATTTGCAGAGGGATTTGTCTGTAACAATGAAAAAGTGAATTTTTAAATAATTCATTTTTGAGGCTTCTGCACATATTTGCTTTCAAACTACTTCTACCTTCCAATACTCTTATTTAGTGTGTAATTTGTTTGCTGAAACAGTGGCTTTTAAATAGATTGAAAGAATTCACTCAAAATTTTTCATATTTTGTATATAATATTGACCCAGTCCTTTGCTTATTATAATAGACTTTCACTCTTCTAATATATTTGCTTCAGCTGATTGTGGTGTGGGTTGTTTTGTAAGATATCACATAAATTTGTTTTGATCTTGAGTCTGTAGTCACAGTAGTCCTAAAGTGTAGACAGAATGTTTTACATTTAAACATTGAATATTTCAGTAAACAAAGGAATTTGTATTTAACTCAGTGAATGCAAGTCACACAGCTCCTGTAACTGCACAACAAGCCTGGCATTCTTCAACCAACTGCCTTGCAAGAGATTGTTGTTTCTGTCTAAACTGACATGCCAAGGAAGGGCCTCATTAATTAGAGAAGCAGCCTTGAGGCCTGTATTAACTTTGAAGGAGCTGTAGAGAACCACAACTCAGTCAACAGGACAACTTGGAATTGTGGACTTTCAAAATCTGATATTGGTGGAAGAGTAGCAAGAGGAAAGTGATTTTCAGGGCCGTGCAGAGATCTTTGGAGGGGCAGGGGCTCAAAGTTAAAAAAGGGCACATTGAACAAGATCTTAAATCACCGTACAACAACATGGCAACAACCCATATTATTCAAGAATTTAATTTTACTAATTAAGCCCTAATAATATATATTTAACCTCTAGAACAACTTGGCTGCAGACTACTTTATAGATCAAAAAAGCTCAAAGGGATTAACTCTATATAATTTTTGATGTTAGCACCTCTGAGATCTAGAATTGTAAGACTGGGATATCAAGGCAAATAAAACTCAGTAGCTGCTGGTAGGGGCCA
>CAEGAE010047487.1:0-20515 GCA_903067095.1 Girardinus metallicus
TAATTGCCTGGGAGGATTCTGGCTGAATTTAAAATTTAAAGCCTCCCACTAATGTGCTGTCAGTCAGTATACTCACGAACACTTATGCTTACACTCATACTCTTCTTTTTGCCAAAAATAAAACATGACGTAAAAACAATCTGAAAATTAAAACTACAACTTCAGAGCACCTATATACTTTACCATGTCTTTAATCCCCCTGTACAAGTTATGTAATCCTCCTCTTTGTTGATCTGTTGCACAGCACTCCTCGTCTATCGAACTGTTGTGATGTTCAGGCTGTTGTTTAATAATTTGTGATCCCGCTTTTGTGTTCGCTGAACTCCCTGGAGTGGAGGCAGGGCAAAAACAGGGAGGTAAAAGTCAAGAGAAGCATCATGGTGACTGACAGAAAAAAAGAAGAAGCAAATAAGGGACAAGTTGGATGTTGAGTCATTGACAGACATGCTAGTATATGAAATGAATGATAAAAAGAATTGTTACAGGCAAAACTCTGAGTACGTTATTGACAAGAAAGGCCGACTAAAGACATAAACATTTAATGGTGAACAACATACATTGAATATGCTGTGGTGTGAAGGGGGCTCTCTAGAAAGGAACAAAATTGTGTATTTGCATCAACAAGTTAAACTGAATAAAAAAGAAACCCTGCTAAATTTAAGACTTAACCAATCAAAATAAATATGGGTACATATACACACATAATCAGTCATACATACAACAAATCTTTTTAATTAAAATAAAGATTATTATTTTATATAATCTTTACACAGGCTTTGTCACTCCCAGCCTCAATGTTTCTGATCAAATTCAGCAAACTCTAATAAGTACTATTACTTTAACACTAAATTATGAAGAGTTACATTTATATTAACGCAGGGCTAAAATAAGTTCTGACCATATATAGGAATCAGCTTACTAAAGTTAGTAAATAAATCAAATTACAACCCAAAAAAAGTAAAATTGTGTGTTTTGTAGAAAAGAAAGCATTGAGTTGTTTCACACATTATCTTACCTTTTACTAATAAATAAATCAATTGTCACTTGTGCAAAACTTGTCAAACATGCAACTATTCTTGGAATCACATGGCAATCTTTTTTTCTCCATTTTTTCATTGTGATGGCTACTCCAGACTGACTTTTGTTGTCAGCCACATAGTAATTAATTTGGAAGAAATCTTAGGCTGAAGTAGATCATCTGCCCATCTCTTCCTTTTCCCCCGTTTTACTACCAAATAGCTTCCCACTGTGCTGGAGAAGTCTGCAGCTGAGTCTAATTTTCCACCAACTATGGTGCTGATTTATGGCAATCTGTTGCCGAGTCCTTTAAGTTTTACAGTTAGCCCACATTTACGATCCTTATCAGCTTCAGTCAAAAAATATTTTTTATAGGAGGGTTTGACTCTGGTATTTATAATGGTCAAAACAAAAATTACCCATAATTATCCAGGTGTGTGTTCACTGTTATTTTAAAGTGAGCTAAACTACATCTACTCATTTTTCTTTACCTAAGCAACTTTGTGTTGCAAATTTGCAACTGTTTCATTTGTTCCTGTACAATCATACACACATTAGCCAGTTGGGGACCAAGAACATTTTAACAGAAGTAGGGAACAGGCACTGAACCTTCAATCCTCGAAGCATAAGACAACCACTCTATCATGGAGCTGCAGCCATCCCATGGTAACATATTGGGGGTAACACCATCTGTTGTTAATAAGAATTGCAACGCTTCCGGCATCATTTTTGGCAAGGTGTCTGCAGCCTCTTCCATCTCAAAAAGTTTAAATATTGGAAAGAACAGCACTGTCCATGATACGCTCCGGCAAACAAGTCTCATTAGAACCCTTTTTTAAATATTTCTTATGGTCCCATTATAATATTGTCCATGCTCCAAAATCTTCCACGTTGTCTGCCAATGACCTCACATTCCCTAAAGCAGTCAGGGAAAAAGTAGTTCAGTTTTCTACTAGATGATCTTAGCTCAGCTTCTGTTCTTCATTGACCACATTTCTATAACCTGTCAGCGACTTGGGGTCATATTTCTGATGTTTGATGGGCTTTGAAATCTGTTGCTTACACTCTTGTTAGAATGGCTACTCAAAATCAATAAATATTTCATTCAAAGTTGTAGAAATATCAACAAAATCCATGCAACAGGCAGCTACGAAAGCAGGATATAAAAAAAAATCCCAAAGTCTCCAAAGTAATTTGACATTCAGAAAGATACAAAATTACAAAGAAAACCACATTATGGAAACCCGCTACACTCGGTCCCATCATGGTGGGTCTTTAAGGTTATATTTATACTGCTAAACTTTATTTCCCTATTGGTTTTACAGTTTTACTCAGTATTATTTTTACCAACAAATTTTCTCTCATATACCATTAGCTCAACGCTAAGGTGCAGCTCTCTATCATTAACCCAAGAACAAATTATAATTACCATCTAAATGTTCATCTATATCTTCAGTAGTTGCATATTAGTGTGGATAAGGTTTTTTTTAGGCAACAGCAGAACAAGACTTGGAGGGAGGAGTGACGAGGTGAGAAGATATATTTGAAGACTACTGAGCTTGTGAAAAATAAATGATGACAGCGGGTATTCAGGCTGGTGTGTCAAAATATGTCAATCTAAAGTCTTAATTTGTCATTCATCTATTTCAGCATGAGGATAAATGACTTCATGTTTTTTTTGTAATTGGAGGCATTATATCTATTAAGAAATGATGGAGAGATGATAAATATGATTTAAAATTTAAAAAAATGGTAATACAGAATATAGAAGTAAAAAATAAATACATAAATGTATCAGCCCTTGAACTGAATTCAGCTTCAGATAGGTACTTATTCAAGCAATGAATATAAAACATCATTAACATCTTGGAGCACAAACATGGGTTAAATTCATACAAAATTTGTATAAATGCATAATTATACCGACTGATTTTGACATTTATTAGATTTCTTTTTAACAGGTTTTTAACCAGGCTTGGAAATAGTAAATTAGCATAAACTTTCAGTATCGGAGTTACCAAGCCTTACTACTGTCCCAATCCCATTTATGTTCAGGTCAAATGCTTTGGTCTAAACATTGTGGCAAAGTGGCCTGGTTGGATGCATTAGTTCTACTAGGCAGCAAGAATAAGAACTGATAACAAGATGGTACAAAGTAAAATCTTTGTAGGCAGACTTGGGATAATTGACAATAATTGTTCACTGACATTAATCCCTTCTACCCCCTTCCACTGAACCTCAATGCGAATAACATGGGGCCTTAGAAACAACCTGTTGTCTCTATAGTTCCTGTAAGAAGTTAAAGTGAATCTCCTGCTTTTGTTTGTCAAGCTGTGTAGAGTTCGCAGTAATCCCTCGTACTGAGTTTTATGAGATGGCAGCGGACAGAAAACCTTTTAACAGGAAGAAACCTCCAGCAGAACCTATCTCCATTTCTCATGGTTGTACAAATGATATGTGCTTTACACCATGTGTAAGCACAGTTTTATACATCTGGATTTGTTTTTTGCCCTCCGTATTGTTGATTGCAACATATGGCAGATTTTAGTAACAAACTAGCACAAGTACAGAAGACCTGAAGAGATTTAAAATAAAAACCTGTTGACCATGAACAGAAAATGGAATGTGGTTCATTATTGTGTTTTCAGCAGGATAATGATCCAAACATACAGATAAATAAATGCAGAGATGCTTCACCAGACACAAATTATCCATCTGCTAGTCTTATCTCAATCACCATACTTAAATCGAATGGAAAGCAGAAATGGTAAAGGAGAGAAACCAGTGCTGGGTGATCTAAAGGCATGTGTATGCTCCAGTCTTGAGAAATATTATATTAGCTAACAAGACTAAGGGCTATCATATTCTCAAAAAGGAAGCTGTACAAATAACAGCAGCAATGGCACCTACAGTAACTCTTTTTGTAAACGCTTAAATTCTCTCCTCACTTAATAAATGTAATCAAATTAAAAGTTGAAAATGTTTAAATTTTCCATTGTGAGCATATGCCTCGATAAAAAAATACATATGTTTCCAGAAAGCCTTTTCACACATCTTAAGTGTGTGTAAGAACACGCACTCCACACTTTTTATGATAACACTAATGCATAATAATAATTTGACACATTTTACATTGTAGAACAATATCTTAAAAAAAGCCTGGACTTTTTTTTTTATTTTTTTAAGCTCATCTGTTCAGAATAGCTGGATTGGCCACCTTCACGTTTTCCAAAAACCTCAACTGAAATCAGTTTGAAATCCACATTTAAGTCTTGACTTTTATGAAATAAAACTCTATCCAATAGAATAATTTTGTATTTATTTGATTTTGTTATTTGCAGTGAGGTTCCACAGTGAAAATATTAATGACATTTTACTGGCAAATGAAAATTCATGTAGCTCATGGAAAATGGAAGCAACAACAGCGATGATTACCAGACAACAAAACGGGCTTAGCACTAATTTCTGTGGTTTACTATATTTAACATGTCAGTGTGACAAAGCATAATAGCTCAAGGCATAATGCGACCCGAAAATATCAGCTAAATACCGATCCAAAGCTGTACCACAATTGCTAATGGAATGGATTAGATTGTCAACAAGAATGTCACGGTCAGAAGCTTGAATGCAGCTTTTAGGTCAAGCAGCACTAATGTAGTGCACTCACCAGCTCTGGCATGTATCAAGAGGTCATTAGTGACCCTTAGACGCAGATGTGCTGCTGACGAAAGCTGTGCAAGTGGTTGTTTGGTCTGATTGTAAAAGCTGTGAGCTGTCAACTGTCCAAAAGAATGACTGAGATCTCAGGCTGTGGAGCAGACAAAAAAGTCATTTATGCAGAACATTACCAGCAGGGTCTGACATGTTCTAACAAAGGCTGTGCTCTTGCAAATGTGCTGTTAACAACTATTATCCTACATGAAGGCAGCAAGGAAAAGGCTAAATAAATACAAAAAAAATTATATATTGAGCAATTTCTATTAAAATGTTCCTATCAAATGAGGTTTTCTCAATCTTTGCACATCACTGGAATTCTGTACCAGATGTAAACTCCACAAAGTTTAAAAACCATGATTTTAAAAAATGAAAAAAAAAAAAAACATTTGCAACTATGTTCATATACTAATGAACATTCTATTTTACAGAATACTTGTCACAAACTGCATGCGTTACCCAGCAACCTTGGATGGATTGAGGGTAATGTGGTAATTTTGTTCTGCTGTGATATAGAAAAGATGAGAAACACATCGAGCATCCATTAGCCTCTAGCATCTAATGAACTAAATATACAACACCTCATATCAAATGCGTTAGGTATCACCAAGTGACTGTAAAGCTAACCAATCATATTCAGTACATCAAAAATGGCCATAATATCCCTTTAAACCGAACAAGAATTTGTTTAACATGCTCCAATTACCATTATGAACATTTAGCTTTTAATCCTGTCTATTGTTTTAACAGAATAACAATATTTTATCTCTTACACAAACTGTACTCTTATCTACAAAACTCAAAAAGGTGTAATGTTCTTTTAATGCTGTGTCTCTTCACTAAGCTTCACACAAGTACAGCCATTACTCACCGAATGTCATAACAATATGGTTTCTCTGGTTTTTGCAATAAAATAGAGAAATGTCCATTTTATAAATAGAGACATCAAAACAATGTCTTTTGTGTGAGAACCGTTCCGAAAAGTGCAAAGTACAATAAGTTCAAAGTGAATTCAGTAGTCCTTCAGCCGTTTCTCAGCTAGCTCAACACAGCACGCTAGCATTAGCATTAATTAGTCTCCAGAAATTTGTCCCGTTTTCTACACGATACTAATCACAGACTGCAAAACGTCACTCACTGGTGACACTCGATTCAATAACCTATTAACTCTTAAAAGTACATTTTTACTGACCTGTATTACAGAAAGGATGAGACACTCATGTTGAGCTTCCATTAGCATCTGACGCGAAGGTTTATTCTTCTTCTGTGTCCCCAACCTTCTCTATGCCATCAATGCGACAAGTGCCCCCTAGCGGTTGTATGAGAATCGCACTGAATAACTGATAAAACACTAAATAACTCATTACAACAATAAATTAAGGATAGAAAAAGAGAAATAATGTCGGGGTGGCTATTTTTATACTTTGTCTTTTCATTACTTATAACAACTTGTTTTCACCCGTCTATACATGACACCAATAGAAAGGACATCATATTTGACAGGTATTGTGCTATGGTCATGTTATGGCCTATATAGGCTTCAGGAAGACTGCTGACCTGAGAGTTGTCCAGTCGAAACCCACTGATACTATCCAAAAGGTCAGTATGGCACACAAGGCCTCTAGTAGCTGACTTGTTCATGCACATTGTTAGAAAGTTAAGCTGAAGGAAAAAAGGTGTAGAAAAACAGTGCACAGGTAACAGGGAAACTGCAGCTTTGAGAACATTGTACGACAAATTTGGGGGAGATTGATAAGGCATGGCAGCAGTCCATGTGAAGGCATGGCTTTCACAAAACATTTCAAACACTGTGAAGATATCTTCTCTCCCATTTCTGCTTGAAAGAACTGACAAAGCGAAGGGGGTTGAGGTCAGCCCTCCTCTGTTACACCTCTGATGTGCTGAGTGACTTTCTAAATTAATATTTCTAACATGTGAGACCAGTCAGCTGCAAAGTTTAAAAGCTTAAACAAGGATTATAAATAATTTCTGATAATACAAGTGAGGGATGGAAAAAATAATATAAATTTGAAACACTGCTTATCCGATAGCAGGATCACTGACTTTGTTTGACATTATTTTTTAATAAGAAAGGCAATGGGAGACTCTCCACATTTGTTTTATGTCTAGTGCTACTCCTGTCATCCCCTGCTGTCCCACACTGCTGACTTCATTTCTGAAAACTCACATCTGTTCCTTGTGATTTGTGAATTGCCAGAGTGAGCTCAGAGGAAGCTTGATTAACAAGTTTTTCACAAAACATTTCACTATTGAAATGTTTTGTGAAAAAGTCTCTTTAAGAGTCTCCACACACAGATGTAGACTTCGGCTACAACAATGTCAAAAGAGTCTTGCCGATAGGCTATTTTGAAAAAGGACTGGACTCCTGAAATCTATCTCAATGATCTAAATGATCTAATGCCCTTTTATAAGTTTTTTTTTTATTGAATTTTGAAATCAAAGTCCCAGAGTTTGGAGAGGGAATCTATGTTGCTTAATATCCAGTGAGAAGTTTCCACAGTTAGTGATGGTTTGGGGTGCCGGGCCATCTGCTGGAGTCTGTCTAGTGTGTTTCCTGAAGTCGAAAGTCTGTGCTTCCCTTTGCCAAAAGCTTTATGGACATCTACTGTCCAGTGTGAAATCAGGACGTGCCCAAAGTCCAATACTTGATTTAATTACAACAGCATCCCTATGGTTGATTGGATAACAAAGTGACCAGACCTAAGTATCACTAGTAATCAATGGGGTAGTCTCTAGATTCATCATGTAGACAAGCTAAAGGTAGCTATTTAAGGTTCCCAGGCTTAAGAAAACCTTAAGACCTTAACACTGCCACATGCTGATCACTTTCATGTTTTGATACAGTAATTCATGCAAAAGAAGTCTAAGCTTGGATTGAGTGTTTGCACTGTATATGAACATACTTATCAGTAGGTTGACAATTTTGTAGCACAATGCAAACTGTAATGGGAAAAAAAACCCATAAAACTTGGTACAAATAGATGCTCAAAATATATTGCTGTATACAATACAGTAAATCTATCATATTACAGGGTAAATTTATGGAAGCTGTTGAATAAAATGAATATTTACAAAACCAGATTAAAATATATATATATTAGACTCTCTCTTGGGCACCAGATCTTGTAAAAGCAATTGCTGAGGACCCAAATTTGGGTCCTCTAGTGCCCAAGGGGACACAAGAGTGAGAAAGGCTTTAAAAGAAGTTGTGGAGATTTCCATCAGACTTGGACCGTTACCTTAAATCTGATACTCAATAAATTAAAGTTGGTAAAGTAAATAAAATATATATCTCACTCCTCTATTAATTTAGAAATGCAAAATAAAATTGTTTATGCAGATTGTCTAATGTCTATAAAACTGACAGACAGTATTTAGAGCTAAGAGATACCAGATAAAAGAGCTGCAGCAGAGTGAGGCTGCCACAGTGGTTAAGAGATCGTCCAAAGAGAGTGCAGTGAGTGCTGTGGGCGAGGACAACACTTCTAATAAACACTCACAAATGCTAACATTAGTCGAAATGTGATGGGCCCAGTTGCTAAACGATTACTCTGTTTTCATTTGTAACCTTTCAGACATTACGCTTTTTTTATTATTTCGAGTAATCTTTAGTGTTTGTTCACTCCTTCAAAGTGTAGCCTTTTCCTTGAATTTCCTCATTTTTTAAATACCATATCTGACTTCAGCTTCTTGGGCTCTAAAATATTTTTATCCAATGTGGAGCTTTAGCAATGGTCCTTCTAAAGACAACAGCACAAGTTGGACCCCACAGTCATTTTCCTTTCTTATCCTGATGTGGTTCTCCGAGGAGATGGCTCTGTCAGTCTGAAAACTTCTTCCTTTCCATCTCCAAAGTGTTTCTTCAAAGTATGAAACTTGTAACAACTTATTCTTGTCATCAAGCCTGAGTTGTTAGGATATTAGTTATCTTCAAAAATCAACACC
Organism: Girardinus metallicus; assembly: GCA_903067095.1. Taxonomy (NCBI): domain Eukaryota; kingdom Metazoa; phylum Chordata; class Actinopteri; order Cyprinodontiformes; family Poeciliidae; genus Girardinus; species Girardinus metallicus. Next base: position 8,698 of record CAEGAE010047487.1, read on the forward strand.
ATAAATCAAAATAAATTCTAGTTTTATACACTTGTTTAATTCAATGTAAATATGCAAACAGTCAAGTTTTATCAATTCTTTACTCAGACAGTGATTCCAATTGTAATAAAAATGTTTCCTATTGCTTTTAATGTTCAACAGTTTAACTCATATCTACTTTTGTGGACACAAAAGTTTGAAATGGCAAATATAAAGTATAAAGATAGAATTGCTTTTTTTGGTATGAAATGACTACAAGTATAGATAAAACCGAATTCACTTTCACAGAATTACTTTTTTTATATTAGCAAAGCATGATTTAGCTTCAAAATGTCTAACTCCTAAACGAGGACAGAGCAGCTGCTAAAAGAAACGAGGCAAGAGGTCAAGAAATTTTACAAGTAAAAGCTGAAAGAAAACTATAGAAATATCAAGGAATAACAGACAAAAAGAGAGAAACCTAAGATATTCCAATAGCTACTTATCACTTCACTGAAGAAGCAGGAGCAGAGAGGAGAGGAGCAAAGAGTCGAAATGTCAGCTTTGCTAAGAACGTGCTCAGATTGAGATTCACTGCCACCCTTTTAATCACTGAGTCCTGCGTCGCTGCGTGGAACTCTGCCAAGGGTTGTACGTACGATGGCGAGCGTGTACTTGTGTGTTTATAAAGAAGAGAAAGGTGCCTTTAATGGAAGCCCACATCCATCTCCTCCACGTTGAAAAATTTAAATGAGACATTTTCACTTCTTGCCTTTTAGCGATGACGCATATTAATAAGCTGGTGCTGAAAGGTTAGACAGCTTTTTTTTTTTCACACCAGGAGGAAAAAAAAATTGTGTGTGTTGTCTGAAGTGCTGGTGGGGAGAATGTGAGGTGTTTGTGGAAATGAGGCACCTGGACCTCGTCAGCTGTGTGAACAGAGTCAAGAAAGGCTGAACAAACTCTGGTCACAGTTCCATTTCAGCTTGAATGCTCCAACACTTAAAAAACCTGCTTACTTCACATTCCAAGTTCTTTTTTTTTTTTTTTACCTTGTGTTCTACTTTGTCATTTCCAAACTGCACTTCAGTTTTTACCCTTCTCCATTTCAATGCTCTTTGTGCCTCGGTTTCTTATCAGAAGGTGACAGAACCGTCTCACAGCACAACTCAGATCCCCTCCGCAAAAAGCCGCAGGCGACTCTTTCCCTTTTTATCATATGTTCCTTGTTAATCTCTTTTAATTTTCACATTCCCTAATTTTTACTTGGAATCCGAGGAACTGGAAGGAAGCAGTACTCAGTGGAACTGTTGTCAGTTTAACAGCGGATCTTGTTAAAATGCTTCCTCGGTGTAGGGGGCCTTTTTCTGTGAACTTCACACAGGCATGATTAAACGGAGCTCTGTTAAGCGGGATGCTCTGAATTTTTTAAATAATGATCAGATTTATTCACATGTGCAGATTTTTTGTGTCTCTGTTTGTGTTAGTTGTATTACAGTTGTTATGACCAACACGAATTTGGTGTTAGAATATTTTCTATTATTTTAGAAAGATTATGTTGAAAGTGAGTTTAATTTACTTTTTACATCATCATACTGTGTGTTGGACATAAAAAATAGAAGATGTGAAGTATTTCTACCCAATTGGGTCACATTCCACCAGCCCTTAAAAACTGAAGTGATGAAACTTTATATATATATGCTAAATGCCTTAGTAAGTAATTGCAACAGCCGTATATAATCTAAGATTTTTGGGGGAGGTAATTTAAAATACAGTTGTTGAACAAATTTAGTATTTTTTAGATTAAAAAATATATATATCTTTTATCCTTTGCAATCAGGTTTTACCACAACACATCACTCAAGACTTTAAAAATATACGTGTCCATGTTTCAATGATCCATTGAAACAGTACAGGTTTAATTGGATCCCATACTGTATTTAATACCGTTGCTCATGTGGTTAACACTGGGAAAGGTTAGCATAATTGCCAATCTTGTTTAGATCTTATTTGGCAAACTGGAAGTACTTGGTTATTTGGTAATTAGCAATTAAAATGGACAAAGACCACATGCTTGGTTCCCCAAGGCTCCAACAAACTCCTTTGCCCCCCAAAAACAAACAAGAAAACCCACTCTTAAATGTTCAAAACAGCTAATCTAAAACAAAAAGAATACAGATCACATTACAGCAGTCCATAAATCAATGCTCTGGCTATTCTCTTTGTAAAAGAATATAACTGAAATGTATTCGATGACCTATGGAGCACTAAATGGTCTTGGATCTAAATACATTTCAGGGTCATTACATCATGGTTGCGTGGTTATTTTGTGCTGGACTACTAGTATAAAACTTCATTTATTTAAGCTGTCATAAAGCAGCAGAGGCTTAAGACTTGATCTAGTTGACAGTGACAGGCAGCTTAATGAATTAAGCTGTTGATACAGGCAACTAAAATGTAGAAAAAGCCACACAAAAGCTGAAGGATACACCAGAGCCAAGAAACAATTCACTGTTAATTCGCCACTACTGGCAGCACCTCTTACATCACACATCCTTTGACGCTCTATTAGTCTCAGAATATTGATTAATACAGCAGTGACAGATGTTGGAAAAGCCTGAGTGATCCTCATAAATGTAAATGTTATACATTACTTCCCAGCAGGGATATGGTAATACATAGTCCAAATAGCTTGGCAATCAGCGACTATGCAGTCCTTATAATGCACAGGTGCATGGTGAGTTTGCAGGAGAGAGACACAGAAATATGTCATGCTTTACATTTAGTTTTATTTGCTGTACTTAATCAATTATGTTATATCTTAAACTGAAAAAACAAAAAAAATATTAAAAGGGGAAAAAAGCATACACATTCATCATTATTTTTTTTGTTGTTTCGCTAGTTTTATCAGCCCTTTTCTATATTATTTCACTACTCAGTTAGCTATTAGAGGAAAATAGAGTTCCATGAAGAGTTACTGTTTTACACAAAGAAAAGTGTTAAAACCATGATTCATGCAGAAAGTTTCTAGAAAACTTTAGGTACTTATTTGCACCTAATTTCTACCTCCCTGTTGACTTGTGAATTTCCAAAAGGTCACACTGCAGCCAAAAATGTCATCCAGTGGCTTAGATTGATGGCTCTCGTCCAAAGATGAGTGCTTGCCACTCTCTTGGTCTGTGGGTATGAAGTGGCTTCAAATCACCTCTTCATCATCTGCTGCGTTGTTGGTACTTTCTGAACCTGAATGGACCCCAGGCAACTCGTCAACCAACACCCCCAGATCTTCTGGAACAAAGTTATGTAATGTAAAGTAACATTAGAGCATCACTGCTGAATCTTAACCCTTTTAGAGATTCTCTCATCTCTAGTTTGCACAAGCCTCGCAAACAGCTGACAGTCTGCTCTTGCTGGAAAGGCTCAGAAGTGTATTGATGATTCCTCTGTGGTTTTAGCATGGGTTTTGAGGCTTCAAGAAAACAAAAAAGTGGCATTTACTGAAAATTATTTTTCTTTAGGTCTCCCAAGACTTTTCCAGTTTAGTTATAGCACCAATCACATACGTGTAAAGACTTTAAATACTTGTTGTCTCATATTACAGTGGAACAATTGAACACTGCAAAATGCATAAAACATAGCATTTAAATTTATTCAGTGATGAAAAAAAATTTCAACCTGAGAAATAATATTAAGTTTGTCTACATAAAATTAGGTTTTCAACACCCTGACATTTCCTGTCAATGACCGTAAGTGAAGCAGTTTTTTTAAGTAATATTTCACTTTTTATCTTTTTTTTTTAGCAGAGTTTTAATAAACCTTACAGTAACAATCCATAAAATCCCTTTTAATCTTTGATATAAATTCAGCATGAGATATAGGTCCATTTCTCTCAGCCACAATTCAAAATGAAAAAGGGCCTTATTAAGTCATATAGAGGTCTGCTGAGGTTCAAAATTCCTTAAGTGTCTCTTGGAAAATGCATACGCTTTCTCACTTAGAGAAATAAACTGAAAATAAAAGTAAAAAATAAAAGTAATATAAATTTCATAAACAAGCCTAAAAGAAAATATGGCGATGTATTACAAATCTACGCATGGACTAAAAATGTTACATTCTTAGTGTCAAATCACAAATGAACCAGAAGTAAGAACCATCTACCTGAGCTAAGAAGAAAAATAACTAGACTGTATGGTCCAAAGTCCTATTTTCATGTGACAGTAAAGTAACTGGACATCATCAAGGTCCCAGAAGCTTGAGGAACAAAGGAGAAGCACCTGTTGCTTCAAGTCCAGAGTGAAGTTTCCACAATCAGTGATGATTCATCTGGTGGTGTTGGTCCACATCAATGGAGCCATCCACCAGGAAATTTTGTACAGCACTTCATGCTTCTTTCTGCTCATGTTTTTCATGGAGAACCTGACTTCATTTTGCAGCAGCAGCCCACACGGCCCAAGATACCTACAGCTGGTTTATTGGCCATGGGGTTGCTGTGTTTGGTTGGCCAGTAAATTAGCTTGCTCTCAACTCCACAGAAAATCTATGGAATGTTGTGAAGAGGAAGATGAGAGACACCAGACCCACTGATCTAAAGGCAGCTATCAAAGCTATGTTGTTTCTATTATACCTCAGCAGTACCACAGGCTGATTGCCTCCATGCCGTGCTGTATTGATGTAATAATTCATGCAAGAGGAGGCCCAATCATGCATAAACATAAATTTGAAAGTCTGACATCAATGTTTAAAATGTTCTAGTTTCCTGAGACTCTAAATTTTGGGTTATCTGTAAGTCACAATTATGAGAAATAAATTCTTGAAATATTTCACTCTGTATAATGAGTTTTACTTTCCGAAATGAGAGACAAAATGCTTATCTATGTCAAAATGAGCAAAATAGCAAGAATAAGAACATCAATGTGCTTACACATTTTCACTAAGAGTCCTTCTCTTAGTGAGAACACTCAATAAGATGAAGCACACTGCATATCAACAAGCAGAAAAACACTTGGTCTTGTCTTGATATTTGCTTTAAAGCAAACCTCTGACGCTTTCATAGATACTGAATATATCTTCATTCATTTATACTGAATATAACTCACACACAGGTGATTCTATTTACCAGTTAGATGAATTCTGAATTACATTGGACTGGATTTATTTAGGGATATCAGAATAAAGGGGGATGCTTCCACTGTTTCCAAATTTATTTTTAAAGAATATTGAAACCCGAATATAATCTTCAATGTCATAGAGTGATATCACATTGAATTCCAGTAAAATGGATGAAAGTTTGTGGTTTTATTGTCAAAAATGTGAGAGAAAAAAAACAAGAAGTTTACACACATTTCCATGCTGCTAAAGACTGTGTCAGCTAATGAATTATTTCTTACTCTTGAATCTTGAACTGGTTCGCAACAGCGCAATTTAGTGGAACATGCATACCAATCTGCAACACCCTGCAGCTAGTCATCATCTGAGTTATGTTCCGTATAAATTCGTCACTGATGTTCCCCGTGTGTTGTGCTGGTCTCGCACTTCTATTCAGTAGTGTAGAACATAATAAACTACTGTGATGACTGATGTTATTAGTTGTAAGCAAACCAAAACCTCTCCAATTATCATGTTATTTTTAGCCACCCCAGGCAAAGCAGCAGAGCAGGAACTCTCAACATGTTGTCAACACACAAGGTTGGCACACAAGGTGAGTTCTTTTCCTTGAGGCTTAAATGCACACATTTATTCATCTAACACATTCCTATATTCAACTGCCACAGGACGTTAGCGGCTAAAAGTTGTGAAAGCAACAGCAATATTTCATGGGCTCTAATTATACATGTTTCTTTTGGAGAGAAAGGTGAAGCAAGTGACAAGCTGAGGAGATGCTGCGAAGGGTAGAAAAGCAAGAGAAAAGGAGTCTAAGTGAAAGAGACTTCTGTGAAGTCGATGAAGGCTGCACTCACTGCTTTCCCATTTACTAAAACACTGACACTTTTGGGATTTTTAAATCATTTATACCCCGTGGCATTACGAATGATTTTCTCTCCTTCAGCGGGATTTGACAGAATACCAAATCTAAACACATTTCTTTGCAAGCCACTGAAGAGACTTTAACGACGATCATCACTAAGTATTGATTTTCTCAGCATGACAAGTCTGTTTATTTTTAACCCAAGCAATCTTTACATGAAACCTTTGCTTGTGCGTTTCCCCCTGCAAAGTCATAACTGCTTAACGTATGTTGCAAACCTTCAGATTTGTTTGGCGTAACAAAGACACAGTAGGAAGCCAGTTGTCAGGGAAAGCAAAGGATTGGAGTTTGGGCAGATTTTGCTGAAGTTGCTATGATCTAGCAACTCAGGAGATAATGTAACTAATGTGTAGAAAGTAGAAAAACAAAGATGGAAAGTGAAGAAATAGAAGCAGAAAATGTGAAGGAGGTTAAATATTTGTAGAGTTAGCTTGTATAAGTAAAGTACTGTGACAAAAAATTGGAGATGGAAACTCTCTTACAGTTACAAGAGTTAAGAATGAAAAAAAAGACTATATAACCACTGTCCCTGTGGATACCCCATAACATCATCATCCCTTTTCTAATTCCATGTATCATTCCCTCGTTCAGGCTCTGCAGTCATCACAGACCATTGAGTCCAGACATCATCCCCTCCCTCACAGCTTCTCGTTTAATGGAAATCTAAAGGTGTTCCGGCTCATTCCATGTTCATCGGTGTCTGCCGTAATAACTCTGGAGAGAGTTAGCGAGAGCTTGTTGTTCCATTATGCCTTTTGTTAGTGAGCGCACAAATCTGCATTGATGCATGGTTTTTAGGAGTTGCATTAGCGAGGACAGAACCACCAGGTGACAAGAGTGTTGAATTTTTACCATCTGAGTCACACCAGTCAGAAGAGCAACACACATGTTGCACATCAACTCCCTTGTCCTTGTTATTTTCTTTTGAAGAGTCACTTTAAAGCAGCTGAGAGTGACAAACAAATGGAAAAAATAAAAATTTTCTCACATTTTAGAAGAATTTCATGGAGCAGATTGCTGATAGACATTAGTACATTCATTCACAAAAACATTGAAAAATTAGTTGGTTTCGTATCTGGTGAACTTTTTACGTGTTTATTTGGCTCATCTATTGAGCTCAAAATTATCCATATTCCTGGGAGATTTAGAAATAAGATTGTTTTCATTGAGCTAATGTCCGATTAGTTCTTAGCAAATCTCACGCAATTATTTTTGCATTGATGAGACTGAAAAAGATGTTCCTGGCAAGATTCCCAAACAACTACGGGCCTTGTATAATTGAGACACCTGCTGTCATTCAATTTTTGTTCAGATTTATGAATCTACCTTTTCCCAATATCTACTTTTAGAGGGTAGATCCTGAGAAGTTATAACAACACAACATAAAGCAACAATTTCAAGGTAACTACATTCTGTGACTATGACTTGCATTTATTTATAAATTGTCAAACATGAGTTGGACCTGTTAATGTTAATGATATGATCAGATGAAACATTGTGTTCAATTACCTGCTTTTCAACAAATTCAGGAAACTGACTCCTTTGGCTTGGTAGTTTGCTGGTAGTTACTGACGCACCAATGTCCGTTCTAATGGCTCCGCTCTGCCCGCAAAGTGCATATCAGGGCAGAGATGCAGTGTAAATATGAGTCAGAGAGAGGCAGGTGCATCGTATATAGCAGTAACACAAAGAAAGCTAAGAAGAAAAATAATTTATATTCATCTTCCTGACAACTACCAGGACTCTCAGCATGTTCTTTAAGTAGCCATGTGTACTCCTCCAGCTCTGCCAATCTTGCTTCTAGCCTGTGATTAGCTTGGCTGTAAATGGTAAAATTTTCTCTTTGGCTCTTGTCCTTCAGAATAAATTAACATTTAGCACACTTGTCAAAACAAATTATTACGAAAGGGAAAAAAAAACATATAAGTCACACCTGACTCTAGGTCGCAAGACCAGTCAAACCATTAAAAAAGTGCAACTTATGGTGTAGAAAATACAGCATCTTTCTTCCTTGACTTTAATTTTCCTTAATTTAATTATCACAAAAGCCAAATGAGGGAAAAGAAAATTATACATAACATTAAAAAATAGTGTCAAATTAGCTAAAAGTAACAAAAAAGAGAAAAAGGTTATAGAAATTGTTAAAAAATGTTAATAGAGCTCATTCAGGGCTCAAGTTAAGGCATGTTTGTTTGCGTTGTGCAGGTCATGATATGGTCTCTTTTTTTCTCTTTTTTTTTTACATCTGTCTGTCAAAGGACACTTCTTATTCTACAGCTTGCAGACAGTGCTGGAGAAGTACTATTCCTTTCTATGGCTTTCAAGAAAATCCAATTACAAAACCAGGTCATACAAGATGAATGGATCTGATTTCATATCCCAACAGATATGGAGTCATTTAACCCACAACCTGATTTTCAGAAATATATGTTTAATTCAAACTTGCAATAAAATGAAGCTGTATTATTTCCTTGGTACATGTATGAAACCTGAGCATCCTGTGGTGGTCGTGGTCTACCACTGAATAATATTTTTTTGTGCTGGCGGCAGCCTATTAGAGGAACCTTCCTTCCATGTCAGCAAAATTAAAAACACCAGAGTGATATTATGAAAAATACTAGTAAAACTACATGTGTTAACACAAAAACATTGTTGTACCAAACAATAATTTTTTTCATATTTGTACATTATTCATATTTTACAAACATGAAAATTTGGACCAGGGTAAGTCTGGACTTATCAAATCACATGATTTCCATTGTTCCAGAGTTCAGTCCTTATTAGTCATTGAAAAATGTAGCCTTTTTATCCAGTTAGCCTCCTTGATTACTGGTTTCCTGATGGTTTCACAGCTGTTTAAAACCTTTGAATCCCCTAAGGATTTGTTTGTGGAAATACTCTTACTTTCACTATAAAACATACCCCTGAGATTACTATTGTTTTTCTTTTGATGTGATTTCATACAATTGAAACATTTGATTTCACCAAATGTTTACGTGTTAGCCGAATATGTTCATTTAGTACTTTATTTTCCCCATCCACAAGACTGTTGTTACTCACTTTCCTTCCAGGTTTGAATAATGTGTTAGTTTTAGTAGTTTCTACAACTCCTTGGATGTTTTCTGTGCTTGAAGCAAACCAAAGATTTGACCCAGCTTAAACAGACTAACATCTTTCCAACAACCATAAGATGTGTCTTCCGACATGGTTGTTTAAGAAAAGAGAATCTACTCATCTAGGGTTAAATAGCTTGCTGCCAGGTGAACTGTAATAACCTGTGCATTTTCTACTTTGTGTTGGTGTATCAGATAAAATTGCAGTTAATTACATTGTATTTGTGTAGTGTGTTTGAACGTAGTAAGACTAATCTGTCAAAAGGTTAAAAAAATATGAATACATTTGCAGGTATTGCAAATAATTGCTAACATTTAGGGCTTCCAATATTCTACTTATAAATATGCCTTTCCAGTAAGCAGCAACATTTAATCAGGTCATGTATCTGTTTTTTTTTATAGATCAGACATTACAGCTTTAAAGACAAGAACCCCACCAAAGTGTATGAAATCAATTGTCTTAGTACAACTGAGTTTTATGGTTTCCTAATTTAAGTTAGAAAACCAAGTATGTAAGTCTAATTTGAATAATAGACAGATTTTCTCAGCATCCCGTTATGGTCCGTTCCTAATATGCCCCACGGTTGCTTTATAAGCATGTTGCAATTTCAAAATCACATTTTTATTTGAAGGTTATGAGCAGCAAAAACATGAACATTTGTTTGGGGATGATTGGCAACCACTGTGTTAGTGTAGGAAATGTGTCTTTTAATATGTTATTGTTTATATTGTCTAGAGATGTTTTTTGAAAAAAGGCAGAAACAAATTGTATTGCAAAGTGTCTTTGTAGGATCTACAGATTAAATTTGATTTCCTAAATCCTGAAATGCAGCCCAGATTTCTCCATTTTAGCGTGAAGATATCTGCAGAATCGAAACAATCCTACTTTCAAACGAGAAAACAGTGACATCAGCATTGCTTGCTACAGCTGAATTTATAGTCTGAGAGAAGCTGTGTTCCTGTGTGTTCTGTCTGTCTTTCCGTCTGTCCTCTTCCACCAGCAGAGTCTGTTCATCTGGAGGAAGATGAAAGGATGACATTTGCTCATTGATATAAATATATGGAGAGATAGAGAGGGATGAGGCGAGCCCGTGTGGGAGGGGAGATATCCTTGGGGCGAAAGAAGGAGTAGGAGAGAGGGATGTGGCGAGCGCAGGGAAAGAATGAAGGTGGAGGGTGAGGGCTAGAGGGAGGTGAAAAATGAGGAGTGGGAATACAGAGAGACTGAGAATGTGTTAGTGAAGAAAATACTGAAAACAGATGGGAGAGGAAAAAAAATAATAATAAAAGAGATGGGGATAAAGGGTGTAAATGAAAACGAAATTCCCTCAATAAAGATTACAACTGCCATAAAAGGATCAAAGTAATTGAGTGCGTATATGGTCTGTGTTTCCCAAAACTTTGATATGCGTGTTACAAAATGTGCACATTTGGTCTCTGCCCACACACTTTTTTCTACATTTGTAGGCATGTCTGAACGTGGATCAACTGGCTCTTGGTATTTTGGGGAGTTTATGAGCTCATCTGCCTATTTTACACTGAAACTTGTGTGCTTGTGCAACTGCCAAGAGCATGTGAGTGCGTGTGTGTGTTCAAAGCCTTTATATCACCCACCTGTTCATGTTGAAGTACATTCATACGGAGCTCCAGTTAACCTTTATTTCCTGTCTAAAGGCACAGAGTTGTGACATTTTATTAACTCTGGCAGGTGATATATTACCACACTTCCCACAGTAAGATCACATTACCTCTCTCTCTTTTCTCCTCTTATTCTTCTTTACCATTACACCTCCTGATATCTACCTGGCTTAACTGCTTCTCCTGCTTGCTTTTGTTTCCTCCTCTCCTCTTGGCAAAATAGATCTCCACTGCATTGCTACGTGACGGCATTCACCACAATAATTAGGCTAGAGGGATAAGGGAGAGAAATTAAAGTCGCAAGAGACTGCAAGAAATCTTATTTTGAAGCAGTTTTAGAGAAGAGAGTGAAGAGAGTGCACACATCCATAAGAGAAACAGAGTGGAGAAAGAAAGAGACAGAGAGAGAGAAGGCACCTTTCAGCCAGAGACAACTCAAAGTGCTTGTACAAAGAAGTTAAAAGCAACATATTTTAAGAAAAAACAAGAAGGAGACCAAGATGAGAAGATTGGGAATAAAGCAAAGCGTTTTGAGTATTTTTTTTTTTTTGCATTTGTGTGCATCGCATGTGGTTACAAGTGCTGACATTGCCTGTAGTGTCCAAGGTGCGTGGAACCCATATATAATGTGTAGCTTTGCACTAGGAGGTGGTTGCTACATGAAAGAAAACAAAGGAGAAAGTTGAGAAAAAAATGGTATGCTTCATACCAGTGATTCTCTGTTATTTCAAGTTCAAATCCCAGCACGGACCGTTCTCCGAGTTTCTTCCCATGCATTCATGGGTTCTCTCCAGATCCTGTTAAGGCTTTCTCCCAAAATCCAGAAATCTGCATGTTGGGTTAATTGCTCAGTCTAAGTTGCCCTTATAGACGAGATACACAATATCTATGTTAAGGATATTATTCTCGTAATATGGATACAGCCTATACGTACTAAGGATAGGGTGTATCCTTAACATGGATACACCTGTAATAGGGCCCTGATCCCTGAATGAGCGCATGTAGAAGATGGATGGATGGATGGATGGATGGATGGATGGATGGATGGATGGATGGATGGATGGATGGATGGATGGATGGATGG